>BMAC01000688.1:696078-728942 GCA_014905375.1 Phtheirospermum japonicum | reverse complement strand
ACATCGGATCGCAGGAAGATCTGATATTGGGCTTCCCCCATTTTATTTTGTTCCGATGAACGGCATACCTGATTCGGGATCCGACGCACCCAAGGACCCACTTCATCATTAATGTGAATCGACCGAAACCAGTTGTATGCACCATAATTGGGAAATTTGAGTTTTCCGTTAATTGAGTTTGGCCCAACGCACAGCATACCATGCGGGATCCGACGCACATAATATTAGGACTCGATTAGCAGGTATGTTGATTAATTTGAACAACCATTAGATGCTTCTGATTAGGTTTTGCTCATTATTGGGGGTTGCCGAAGACACCTCTGTGCTTCGGATTCGAGCTTTGGATTGCTCAATTGGGGTTCCTTTTATATGAATTACTGTCCATACTAACTCGGCTTTAAAACTGGTGTATTTGCATTTTTCCATCGTGTATCACATTTTCAATTAAATTATTCAGATTGTCTAGAGTAGCTTTGTAGAGGGGGATCATGTTGTTGGTTCACCGTGTTGTTAGGAGGGGGGTGTATTGAATTTGAATGTGTTATGATATATTTTTACTCTGAAAGCGCATGTCGCATAAAATTGTCCAGGTAAATGAGCACCTCTTATGGTTCGTCGTTCTCTTGTTCGCAGAACCATGTGTTCAAGTGTTCGACTTGTCATAGGAATCTCCCAACGGAATGCTTTTATGAACTCCCCATTCGGGTATTGACCTCGAGTACGTGGAAGAATTCAGATCAAAGATTCTTGTCTTGCCCTATTTGAGGGGTACACAAACACAATTTCCTCAATTTTAGTATTGAACGTTTTCTCCATATGAAATGGTTATTACGTTTTTTTGATGGACAAAAATTTTGGTGCAATTTAATCTGCTTGTGTTCTAGGAAAAGAAATGTAAAATTTTCATTTGGATTGATCATTACTATGACGAGCAACTGAAATGTATGATTGATCGATTGGGCAATGAAATGACTAGCGTCCGGGCAGAACACTAATGTGTAAGAAACAGGCATATAAAAGTAATATGTCCAGTCGATTCGCATAGGTTCTTTGTTTCATTGCGCTATTGCTTTTGTTTGTAAAGTGAAAGTAAACTGTATGTTTGCGGACTGAATGGAAACTGTTGCAATGTGTATAATGTTTCTCAGTTATGCCTGACGACTGAGACCATGTTCTTTGATATATTATTTAGTTAGTGTTACTCATGCATCACCACTGACACGAAGTTGTAATGATGCATTGGGATGGTTCTATCTTTGTAACATAATTTTGTTGATTTCGTGTGTCACTGTGGGGTTGTGTATTTGGCATGTACTTCGTTGCGTAGACTACCTTGGGAGATGTTGAATTATCACTACAAAAAAATTGTACTTTTCCGAGGGGAAAACCGAGGGAAACGAGAAGCCCTCGATTTTTTTTCCGAGGGAAAATATTCCCCTCGGAAATCAGGCGCCAATATTTACCGTCATAATTACCGAAGGTAATACCAAGGGATTTACGAGGGGGATATTTTCCGAGGGCAAACGCCCCTCGGAAAACCGAGGGGTAGAAAATACCCTCGATTTTTAGAACATAAAAAAAAATCAACAAACAAAATAATTTTCGGAGAACCGAGGGGAGCAATTTCCCCTCAGAAAAAATCGAGGGCCAATGACAACCCTCGGTTTTTTAATAATAAAAAAAATTAAAATAATTTTTAAAAAATCGAGGTTCCCTTTTCCCCTCAAAAATTTCCGAGGGTATTGGCCTCCCCTCGGTTTTTTCCGAGGGTAAAGGCGACCCTCGGTTTTTTAAAAAATGAAAAGAAAAAGGAGAAAAATAGAAAAAAATAGAAAAGTCATAAAAATGAAATAAATCCTATCATATCGGGCACGTGGGGAGGTTTTGGCCCAATTTTGGTCGAAAAATATGAACGATCATGTGCGTATCCACATGTTTCGTGCAATTCGACCAAACAACCAAGATATGATCGATCGATCAAGTCGTTCGGTTGGAAACGCGAAGCGACGAGGCGTCGTGATCTTGACGAGGGGGCAGGGGGTGCATCTCGTGATCCCGGAACATCGAGGGTCGATCGTGCCTCGTTTCGTGCGCGTTTCCTATTTTTTTTTTGAATTTTTAAATAAAAAATCAGAAAACCCCCTAGAAAAATAGAAAATTAGCAAAATGTAGGAAAAAATGGCAAATATTCACGAACGGGGCGGGGAGGGATGCGTCTCGGCCTCGCGGAACCACGAGGGTTGGTCGGCGGTTGTTTCGTGCGCGTTTCGTATTTTTTTCCGATTTTTTACTAAATAAAAAATTGGAAAAAATACCCTAGAGAAAATAAAAAAAAAAATAGTAAAAAATAGGAGAAAACCCCAACCAGGAGAAAACCCCTTTCTTTATAGGTATGCTACTGTTATTGATTAACATTAAAGAATATATTCCTTGGGTACATTATTTTTCCTGCTATTGTGAATGCTTTATTGACAAAAAAGAAAAAAGAAATACCCAACCAGGCTGAAAGGGACATATTCACTGGTGCAGAATGTGTTATTCTTAGTAGAAATGATTCTACTAAGGTAGGGACATTATTGGTGTCTTGAAACTCACACACCCACTTGGATTCACTTATTCATATAAATGTGGTTTGGTGACAAACAAGAATCACCTTATCAACACCTCTGCAAAATGATCACATTTAAGAACCTGGAAAATGAAAGCTCAAACCTACCACTCACTTTTCCAACCAAGCAAGAAGACTTTATCAATGTGCTTATTGAAGCTAGGGAAGCTGGTTTAATCAAACTAGGTGAAAATTCAACACATTCTATTCGTTACGCGACTGAAAAACTCAACAACGAGCTGGGTCGGTGCTTCACCTACGACGAATGTGACGAAAAGATTAACCTACTTTGGACCCACTTTTGTGTATTTCAATGGGTCCTCTGAAAACACGGTGTTCGCCACGACTCATCCTACAACATGATGACTGCTCCTACGCATGTATGTATTGAGTTGTTTGAGGTAATGTACACAAAAACCACTTATTTATTAATTTTAGTTAATATGATATAGCCAATATGGTTTCATGTGAATCATATCAAACACGATGTATGGATTATGCAATAAAATTGTTTAATAGAAAGAAACATTCGCTCATGCGTACGTGTTGTATGGAGATACAGATTTGGATAAACTTCAGGTTTTGTTCTTTGGGATGTATGATGTTTTGACAGAACCTACTCGAGAACTGCTAAGTAGAGGTGGCAAAAAGGTTGACGTGATTATATTGGACGAATAAGGTAGACTGCCCCGCAGCTAAACTTGAATTCCGTGTACCGTGAACAGGGGACAAGTGAGCACGTGTCTTAGAATTCGGTGAACCAAGCACCAATTATAATGGCATGTACTACAAGCTCCTGTACATCAGGTACTCGTACTCCAACCAAACTAAAATGTATTCAGCTTCCACACCTTGCAGAGGATCAAATAATGTCTAATCTTCTACAAGTTTGGCTTTGTCATGGAATAAATCTGTGTTGAACTATCTAAACATGTACTAGCTCGGGGTTATTAATATTGGCATAAAATGCATCGATGTCGACGAATTTTCATGTAATCTGGAGTGGGAACAATTGTACGATGCGGTTAATAAGTATTACCTGGGTCAGCTTTGATTTGCTTGAAATGTTTTCTAACTCTGAGAAGTCTTATAGTTGTTCATTCACAATACGTTCTGCTACAAAGCAAACAAAACGGATAAACATTAAGCATTTTCTACGTACCAAAACGCCCATGTACTACTATATTCAGCTAAGTTAAAAACTAACCACAATATAAGGAGTAAATCAAAGAGGCCATAGTCTCCGAAATATATAATACTGTTCAAAATCATCGGAATCATTTTCGAGAAACCAACCATAACGACTGCAAGTTTAAAATATCTAGACACAAACATAAATCAAACATTCCGAAAAACATATTTAAACCTAAAACGGAACCAAGTTTAGGGAGCACTGTCACCACAGAAGCAACACAAAAGATTGAACTACACAAACCAAAAACAAAGCACTAATTTTGCAAAAACAAAGCACCAAATTTCCGTATCTGTACAAATCCCAAAAAATCCGCCTTTTGATCAGGTTTAATTATTGGCCTTATTAGTGACGGTCCATATCCAGAAGCAGTTACCGTATCGACACGTCTCCTCGAGTACTGCACTACTGATAGGTCAGCGGCGGTTACCATACCCAGCAACGGTTGACGTTCCAGCTCATCACCTAGCGTACTTTTCATCTGAAAGGAATTAAATGCGGGAATCCGATCAAGATCCCACTTTTTCCACAATTTTCGTTTTTTGAAAATTCCTTTTCCTTTTATTCTCGCTGTCTTCTCTTTTTTCCTAACTTTTCATATTTTCAACTTCACAGGCGCACCTGCTCTCTGTATTTTCTCCTTAATGATTCAATATCATCTTCAAGCTTATCGTTTTCCAATCATCTCCATCGCTAGGTATTTTTTCGACCTTTATTACTTTTCCAATAATGTCAAGGCCCTCATCTTCTTCGTCTACCGATTTTCCTTCTGCCCATTCTCCTTTCGCCGATTCTTCTTCTACTCAATCTTCTCCAACGTTGTTGGCTCCATCATCGTCGTCTTTCGAGTATCCCCCTTATACCCCCAGCCGGCCATATGTTTGCTCCATCCTGAATGATAGAACGGTGGAGAATCTAAGGTAAAAATACTAGGTGCCGGAGGAGTTTGAATTGGTTAACCTCAGTGGCAGCATAATGGCGTACCAGGCGCCGGTCGGCCACTTGATCTTCTTCGTTGACCAATTCCAGGTGGGTCTACGCCTCTCGGTGAACCCGCTAATATTAGAGATAGCCCAATTGTACAAAACCCTGGTTCACCAGTTTATTCCCAATACCTTTAGGATTATTATAAGTTATAATATGGACCTGCGATATGCCGGCCTTGATCCAACAGCCCAGACCTTCTTCCAGCTCTTCCAAGTCAAGAGCTCTACTCCAGGCTATTTCTACCTATGTGCCAGGGCAGGTGTTCAGTTTCTTACCGGCATCCCTTCCTCCAACAAATCCTGGCATAAGAAGTTTTTCTTTGTGCATTGTTCAAAGGATTGGGGATTCCCTTCCTAATCTATTGAGCAATTGCCAGCTCAGCCGCATCTGTCAGTAAGAGACAGATCTCCTCAACTTAATAGGATCATTTCTACCTTTAATAAAAATGTCTTTCATATCTCCCAACTTCTCGTCCCTTCAGCCATAAATTTCTTCAATGATCGGGAGGAGAATAACCCTTTAACCCCCGAGATTGGTAAAGAACCTTGACAGTCCTAATTTTCTTTGATGTTTTGTTTGACTTGTATTTTATGGTGGTTTTGACTAACCTCTGTCTCTATTTCCTCAGAAAACATGATGCACAGGATCATGGCCGCTCGCGAAAGGGGAGCAATCGCAGGGTCCGAGCAATGGGCTCCTGCAGTGGAGCCCTCCTGAGCCGAGGCCAGCAGATCAGGCATCCCACAAGACCTTCCTGAACCGGAGGTGGAAGTGATTGTTCCGTCCGATTCAGGGGAGAAGACTGAGCGACCGGCGAAAAGGTCGCGTGCCGGCATGAGGGTGGCTTCCAGCTCTGGGTTCAAGATTGCCACCCCAAACGATACATGGTTCACCAATGCCTCCATCTTGGACTTCCCTGGTCCCTTAGCGGTCCAGTTCATCCAAGGACAATGCCCGAGCGCAGACAGGGCCACCTTGGAGAAGTGGTCCGACCCGGATCTCATCGAGTTCTTGTGCCAAGATGAGGCGAGGGTAAATCATTTTTCACACACTTCGTCTTTTTTCATTCATCATCATTTTTTTTTTATTTTTTTTTAGCTAAGTCCCTTTTTTCTTTTTAGGCGGCGGCCAAGAGGTCTATCTTGGTTGCCAGTTCTAGGGGGCTCTGATGAATGCCGACCTGGAAAAGGAACACAAGGAGTTGCAGGAGAAAGAGAAAAAGTTGTGCGATCTGTGCATGGAGAGGGGAATCAAGCTGAAAAGGACCGAGCAGGAGTTGAAGGAGATGAAGAAGGCGGAGAAGAAGGTCTTGGAGGTAGCCAGGGCCGAAGCACGGGATGAAGCTTTAGCTGAGACCCGGAGCCTAGCGGACGAGGCAGTGGCCAAAGCCCGCATCAAATGGAGGATGAAGTTTTTTAACTCTGAAGAGGGGCTCAAGCTGATTCAATTCACCAGGGACGTCACCCGCCAAGCTTTCCTGGGGTCTGAGCAGCTCTACCATTTTCTCGCTCCAGAGGCTGAGGTGTATTACCATCTTGCCTTGGATGCGCAGGCCAAGTGGTTCCAGGAAAAGCTCATGCTCCCATTTGACCGTGCGGAGCCCTTGAAGCAGCCACCCGAGCCTACCTCCTTTTGATACTCACCAGAGCAGGACCGCCTACACAGGTTTGATGCCCACGAGTTTGTCGGGCATATTCTTACGTCCCTTAACGCTTCATCAGCCATTCCGGAGGCAGCTCAGCCAGATCAAGGCCTGACTCTCGCTCTGACCACATCTACTCCCTCCCCCACCTTCTCAGGTCTGGGTGAGCTGCCAGGGGAGGCATCTCATGGGGCCTTAGCAGAGGATGCAGTAGAGAAGCTGGCAGAAGAGTTAGATGCAGGGATTTAGGCTAGTCTAGCTTTATTCGTCTCTTGCTCTTGATAGATCCTTTGTTTATTTTTCCTGTGTAGCTGATCTGTCTTCTCCTGCATATATCTTAGCTGTAACAAAAAGACTTCTCGTTTTGTAATGATTTTTTAGGGTTTCCTGATTTCAAGGAAACCCTAGTACTATTGTTCTCTTTGTCATGTGCTGCTCTTTCTTTATATGTGCGTATTTCAGTTTTATGTATTTCATTATTTTCATGACGTCTTCTTCTCTACTTGAAGAACTGGACATTGCAAAGAGAAAGAATCTTTCTCTTTTTGCCAAAAATTTCAAAATTTCCGACAAACTTTCCATCCTTTGGGAAAATATTTCCCAAATGTGCCGTCTTCTGGAGAGGAAGAGGCTGAAGAAGCTCTACTATAAGCGTGAGTGGGCTGATCTCCGCCAACTAAACCGTCAACTGGAGGAGGAAAAGGCAGATCTGACTGACTCGGTGAGCCGACTAACCATTGCCGTCAACGAAGCTCATGTTATTTCTGAGCGAGTCAACAAATATCGCCAGCGTCTTCATGAAACAGAGCGCGAGATATGGCGTGCCCGCCGGATTCTGGCTTCTGATAGAAGGGCTTCTTCTTCCCATGGATGAATTTTTAAGTTTTCATTTTTTGTAACCTCACATATTTGTTTCATGATTTTTTCTGTTTCAGTTTTGTTGCATTTCTAATCAAACTTCGCCAAATTTCATTTTGTAATAAGGCGCACATGTTTCTCATTTGATGTAATTCCATATTCGAGTTTGTGATGAATGCAAATTTTCTGGGCAAGGACTTTTGTTTGAGTACTCATGATATTTCTTTAATCAATCTGAATTATCCCGGCAGACAGACTAAATGGGACATCTGTCTTTAACCAATCCTGACTTTCTGAAAATTCGGTCGAGAAATTTCTGGGCATTCACCTTTAGCCGATTCTGGCATTTCTGGAAATTAGGAATTTCTGGGGTATCCGCCCTTAGACAATTCTGGCTTTAAAACTTTAAACTGATAATCAGATCAGGAATTTCATGGGCATTCGGCCTTAGCCAATCCTGGCTTTAAAATTTTAAACTGATAATCAGGTCAGGATTTTCATAGGCATCCGCCCTTAGCTAATCCTGGCTTTAAAATTTTAAACTGACAATCAGGTCAGGAATTTCATGGGTACCCGCCCTTAGCCAATCATGGCTTTAAAATCTTATACTGACAATCAGGTCAGGAATTTCATGGGCATCCGCCCTTAGCCAATCCTGGTTTTAAAATTTTAAACTGACAATCAGGTCAGGAATTTCATGGGCATCCGCCCTTAGCCAATCCCAGCTTTAAAGTTTTAAACTAACAATCAGGTCAGGAATTTCATGGGCATCCGCCCTTAGCCAATCCTGGCGTTAAAACATGTATAAAGCAAAGACATGCAAATCAGATCTATTATACTTTCTCGCTTGTTCTCACTCAAGCCCTTTCTGATTGTCATCTGGTAACACGACCTTGCGATCTGCTTTTCGGAGACAACTTCCCCCACTTTATCTCCCACCGGATATTTGATACTCATGTGATATGTTGATGTTAATGCCTGGAACGCATTAAGGGCAGGTCGGCCTATTATTGCGTTATACGCCGACCTCCCACGGACTATCAAAAGTTTTAAAATTTTCTTTGGCTGTAACTCATCTCTTCCTAACAACACTGCAAGTGTTAGCTCTCCCTCCGTAATCACATGTGCTCCATTAAACGCATATATGGGCGTATTCAATGGTCTTACTCTCATTTCCAACTTCATTTGCTCCAGGCAATCTTTGTATATTATGTTGACTGAGCTCCCATTATCTACAAAATTCCTCCCGACCTCATTCCCCGCTATCTTAGCTTCAATTACTAGTGCGTTGTTATGATCCTCCTGCAGTCCGCATCGCTCATCAGGACAAAAAGAGATGATTGGACCTATTCTATATGGTCATTGAATTATACTAGCGACCTCCCATGTCCCAGGATGGGCTGATTTGACATGTTTCTTTCGTGCGCTATTGGTATCACCATCCGTTAGTCCGCCTGAAATCATACTTATTCTTCCCTTACTCCTTCTTGGTCTAATATGTTCCTGATTCCCTGGTTGTGGTTACCTCTCAGCCTGATCCTGAGGCGGATCTCTTGGCGGTGGTAGGGGAAATGTTTTCCTTGGTTCTCTCGGCTCCCTATCCTTGTAAATGACTTCCTTCAGATGCCCAACTTTTATGAGCCTCTCGATCTCTTCCCTAAGATGCCTGCACTTCTCCGTGGAGTGGCCATAGTTATTATGAAACAAACAGAAGAAGTCCGACTTGGGTTTAGTAGGTAGCTGCGTGCGGGTTTTCGGCCATTTTATATCATTTGGTATCAGGATCTCCATGATAGTAAACACCTTAGCCCGATGATAGATCAGTGGTGTAAAATCCTCGTCCCTCTAGTTTCTCATATCTACTTCAGGCTTTGCTCTTGTCATGGGACCTGGGGATAGGATCCCGTGCACTACCATTCTAGGCTCCCTTCTAACTTCCCTTTTTTGATATACTAACTCCAGCCTCTGCGATCTCCACACCAAATCGCAAACGATGCTCCTCCTCTGCCTCTTTTACTTGTATGTATTTATTACACCTTTCCAAGACCTCTTCGTATGTTTGCGCCACTTTCTTAACCAAAGATTTGCATAAATCTTCCCTACTCAATCCTTGATGCAATGCCCCTGCCTTCATCTCATCTGTAGTAGTGGGCACGTCTAACATAGCATTGGTGGACCTATTGATATACGACTTCAGAGTTTCATCAGGTTTTGCACCATTGTAAAGAGTGACTGTGCAGTCTTTGCATTTTGCCTTACGCTGGAAAATTATTTTAAAAAAGCCACCCTCAGTACCCGAAAGATGGTAACTTTTCCATTCGCAAATTGATAAAACAAGCTTTGGGCGATTTCTCTCAAGGTAGACACAAAGGCCAAGCATGCCACAACATCCGTATATACGTGTAACATCATCTCATTCTCAAAGAGCTGTAAATGCTCTACTGGATCCGTCGCCCCACGATATTGGAATTCCAACGTTTTATATCCCTTAGGTACCACAACTTGCAATATATCAGCGGAAAAAGGATGTCATTTGTCCTCATCAAGCTTTTGTCCCCCCATCTACCTCTGTATGGTTAACAATGCCTCCTGCATATCTCTAAATACCTTGTCCCCAGGCATAACTTCATTCTCTCCTCTTTCCTCGCGGTGTCATCCTCGACTCTTGCACGATTTAACCCGGGATTCACCATCTGTGCTTGAGGTTTACTTTCCACTCTCACTGGTATGCTTTCTATACCGCCGACCTCGATGTTTATAGTGATTTCGCCCTATTTTCGACTTCTTCGCTTTCTCTTATTTATACCTATGAGTGTGGGACTCTGAGGACGAGGTAGAGCTGGAAGAATCTTCATGTTTCCACTTGCTCAGACTTACCTTTCTTCCGTGAGACGATCTCTAGGACAGAGATCCTCTGCTTTGTTTTGTCTTTTTTGTTACCAATTTTTCTTCATGCCCCCCGTCCGACTTATCAGCCTTCTCCTTTACAGTACCCAGCTTGCCTGCCAGGTATTTACTAAGATCTTCTTGTTTTCATGGGGGGTACAAAATCCATAAGCCCTTCCAAGAACCCCTTATTGATTTGACAGGGATTATTTTTGGGTAAATCTTTCCACTCCTTCGTCCCTATGTAGACCGGTTTTTGCGCAATAATTTCCGACGTCTTCGCTTGTGGACCTCCTTCAGGTTCTTTTTCATTTTGTTGTTTTGGAGAGGGTGGCGGTGTGCCAACCAAATTCTAAATCACTGGATCTCCATGGGGAGGTGTCAGTTTGTCTTTCATTTGCTCTCCCTTACTGATCTCCACTGTCTTGCTCTTCTTTTTCGATTTGTTCGATCCGGGACCAAAATCCAAGATCTTGGGTTGTATGTTTCTATCCTTCATACTGCACTTATGAAATTTCTCACGTCTTTTGCTCAAGGACTCGATGTCCCTCTTTCCCACAGACGATGACGCTTGATTAAACCAAAAAGATTGGTTACCAATAATAGGGGGCACTAACCTTAAATCTGAGATCAGCGACCTGAAATACTGATGGAATAACGTCACAGCGGCCTGGTTGATCTCCAAAAAGCCTCTTGCCGACCTAACCGATCCTGCAAAACAACACCCTCAGCAAAGGCGGTGGACGACCCCGACGAAGGTCCTCCGATACTTAAGTCAGATAATGCGAAAGACATTTTGAGAGCTCAATATGTAGGATTTAATCAACTTAAAAATAAAGAGAGGCGTGCACCCCTTTTATATAGGCAAGAGAAGTGTTCCCCAAGCTAGGGTTACCTTCTCCCACTATAATTTCATAAACACCACAACCGACCTAGAATTAGGATTTCTCCTATATGCTAAGTTCCCATAATAACAGATCTCTCGCTTAAATTACAACAATAGGCCTGGGCCTGTTATTCTTTCAATACAGTCCGCCGGGACCCCACAATACCATCCATATTAGCCCATTCGGGCCCAATATTAACAAATCCCACTACCGAGATACCAGATAACACCAAGCCAATAAAATCATAAGAGGTCGCGACCCTATATGAGAGCTCACCCTCATACTCCAGGTCGCTACACTCTAAACCATCTCGCCCGCTTCTTAGAAGGAATGTACCTTCCGAGAAATGAGGCTGCTTACCATAAATACCAATAAATATCATACATGAATATTTAGTGTCGTATCAATGGTCATCAACAATTTTATTCCTACCAACCATTTTGGGATTGGGGCTTTCTTTGAACTACACTCTTTAAACTTTAAATCAACTTTCGAGCCCACTCAAACTATCGTTTAAACTTTGCCCATTGTTTAAGCTAAATGTAGTTTATCAGATATATTAATTAAAATAAACAAAATAGCAAAATAAAATATTCAAATGAGTAGGAAAAAGTTCTTAGCTATTTTATTCCCTTTTTAGCTCGGATCGGTCTTAACCGGATCCATATATAAGCATAAATTCTTGAATACAAGCTTTCTCTCCGTAAAATTTTCTATGGGCTATCTCTAGAAAACCTAGAACCACTTCTCTCTCTCTCTTAGAGAGGATATTTACAGGGCTCCCTTGAAATCCTAATGGACACGTGTAACTTTCAGACTAGCCATTGAAAAACCTTAGCCATAAGACATTAAAACCCTAACCCTAATTTCTTATTTTCCACCGACTAAAAGCAATTATATTCTAGTTGAATGCCGAAACCTCTCGAGACTGGTACTGGTTCAGTTTGACACACCCAAAGGTACACTTGCACGATAATCCGGCTCTGCATTCTTAGGATGCCAAACTAGGCGGGTTTCATCTGGTTGGCTGAGATGATGATCATAAACCTTGTTATCTGAGCTAATAATTTTTCAATTGTTAGTTGAAATAGTGATCTTGAATGTAGTTGGCCGAGTTGGTGAGTTTACACCTAGTTGATGAGTAATAGTTAAACGCATCATCTGAATATGGTTGGTTAGTCAATGCGACTGGGCACGCTAGACGAGATCACGAAAGACAAGCCTGGTTAGATCAGAGCTGACATGTGATAAATATATGGGTCTATCTATTCAGCTTGGACTACAAAAAACTAGCCTGGCCATGTGTGTTCATAGGGTTCACCTGGTCTTCAGAACTAGTTCAACTATCAACAGGCCCATGAGTGCGAGTCAGTTCATAGTAGTCGGGTTTGGACTCATATCTTGAGAATGTCAACCTCAATGATCGAATCCGCCCACTGGTTGTGTTTAGTCTCATTAATTGCTAACAAGTTATGACTTAATATGGCAGACCACATTGCAACATGCTTATTGAGGTGTATATCAAATGAGAATTCTGATCGCACGCTGCACGGAGTGGTAGGCATTAATGCCTCTGTCCTCTTCATTGTTCTTTCTCCCTATAAATTACCCCTATTGGTTCTTCAATCCTCATTCTCTTGATATCTCGATTCCATTTTCCATTTCAAGAGTCTCTACTTATACCATTTATGTGATAGAAATTCGAACACTATTCCTTCGCTAACTCTTGCTCTTTAATTCGGATGCTTTTCTCCTTTTACTTTTTTATGATCTCGTTCGACTAATTCTTGTCTTCGGTTCGGCTTGTTAATTAAATGTAAAATTGTATTTCTCCTCTTTTTTCTTTATTATTCCCATATCTTGTATACCAGGGTATACTCCGGATGTTCTTTAGGTGTTGACTGCAGGGTCGGTCCGACCGACGGTCAGTTTGAGACTCAGCTGGACTACGGCAGGGAGTTCAAGTTGAATCAATATGAGAGTTTTTCTTGTGGTGAAATTCTTGTTCACGATCGCCTTTTTACCTTCGAATAGTTCTGTATTGATGACCATTAGTTTGGCAGTGATTCTCAATTTGACTAAGGTAGATATTTTAGACCCAGCTGTGAGTCCGATATTAAAATGAATTTGTCGTGACTTTTATACATGTTTGGGTGGTGTTCTAGTAGGGTTTTTGGTTAATTTTTGTATAGTTTGGGTAGATTGAGCATATTTTCATATTTATGTATCTCTGGCCTATTTTACCGTATTTTATGTTTATTTCAGGGATTTTGAAGTATTTTGGTCTTTAAATGGATGAGTGTGGGCCTGCGACTGGAGTTTCAATGAGATTGGGCCTCGATTTATGTTACATCCGACACTGGGTCTAGTATTCACACCGGATTATCCAGTGCCAGCATAAATTCGAGAATTTTGAATCCTAGGCCCGTAAAACAAGCAACCCCATCTCCAATGCGCCATTAAAAAAGATATTACTATATTAGCAGCAGATGAGGAGACTTGGGCAAGGGGAGAAGACCTTTCCTTTGAAGGATTAGAAGAAAAAAGTTATTACTGGAAATAAAATCACTTTTTTGAAGAAAGATTTTGTGAGAGAAAAGGAGACCATCATATCTTATAAAGGGGAGGCGTTGGAAAGGAAGAAAGACGTACGTGACTAGGGATGAGAACCCTTTCTTTACAAACCTCTTAGATTGACAACCCAAGAGTGTTCTTTGTTTTCTTTTTCTCCATTTCAAACTCTAGATTTAACAGATCTTAGGTAATTTCTTAGTTTTAGTAAACCTTAGATTAATTACTTACTAGTTCTTAGTTTAGTTTCGCACTTGAATGATGTTACTCTTCTTCGTTAATTAGTAAGTTTTTAGTTTCCTTTTCTCTGCTAGATTAATTTCTCGATTGCTTAGATTAATGTTCTTGGGAATTCACACACACACACACACACACACACACACACACACACCCTTGTGTTCATGGATGTTTCTTCAAGATTTTCAAGATGAATTGTGTCCTTGACCGTGTTGGATTTATGATATTGAATATGTTAATGATTGTTAGCTTGATCTTACGGTCTATTGCCTAGAATCATTTAAAACCATCAATTGGGATTGTTAGGTACTTAATCTACAATTTGGGATTGAAAACCCTAGCTTGTAGGTAGGTGTTCGATGAAATGCCCAAGTGGTCGTGGAGATGATTCTAGAGCCCTAGACCCTTGTTTTCTAAAATCTTTTCAAAACTTTTGATTTCATTGTTCGTCGTTTGAGTCAGTGTCTTGATTCCAAGTGTTTAGAGTAGCTTTTCATTATTTTCTTATTCGTGAAACAAACACAAAAAGAGCCTTCGATTAGTTTTCCTTGAGAGATTCGACTCGATTCAATTTGCCAACCTACAAGCGTACTCGTACTCTTGCGAGCGAACTTTTTAAGCTTGACAAACTTATACTTAAAAAGTAGGTGCGGAAAGTTCGAATCAAAATTTTGGCGCCGTTACCGGGGAAGGCTAAAGGTTGTGA
Source organism: Phtheirospermum japonicum (assembly GCA_014905375.1). Classification (NCBI taxonomy): domain Eukaryota; kingdom Viridiplantae; phylum Streptophyta; class Magnoliopsida; order Lamiales; family Orobanchaceae; genus Phtheirospermum; species Phtheirospermum japonicum. Next base: position 714,368 of record BMAC01000688.1, on the reverse strand, counting down.
TTTTTGTTTGCTCTTCGTGACCTTTATTTGTGTTTCTATTTTTTTTGTTTGTTTATAGTGTTTGTTTGTGATTTCTCGTCTTGTTTATTTTTGTTATTTTCCACTGGTACGTTTAATCTTGTGCATTGAGTGTTGTGTATGCAAGGTACCTCAACGACCAAAGCCCGAGATTCAACAAACCATTTAAAAAAAAATATATAAAAAAAAGGAAGAAGAATGTCGAACTATCGAGGGTATCAATCGCATGTCGAACAATGGTATAGTAATCCGTACACTTTTCTTGTCTTTAGACTGGCCATTCCTCTGAACTCCGAGATGCGTGTTTACGATCCTGATGAGTTCTACTACGAGCGACTCCCTTTTTTTATGGGCTCCTTAACGAGGATCCGCTGACGTTCATCCGAGAGTACGAGGCCATCACTCGGACCTTCCCTCTTCTCGGCCTTACGAGGAATCAAGTGAAGATGCGAATCTGATTCGTACATTTTTGTTATGTTTTTGTATATATTTCGAGTCATTTGTGAGCCTTTTTGTTATCTTTTTCGGGTTAAGATTAGGTTATTTTGCATAATTTTGCATTCTTTGGCGTTTTGCTTAACTTTTCGACTTATTGAGCAATAATTGGTCCTTTTGAGATAATTTCTTTGTTTTATCATACAGCTAGAGCGTTTGGCGAATCCTAGAGACAAGGACAAAGAAGTCAAAGCCCAAAAGTAGCCAAAAGAACACTTGTCCGATTGGATTGATCTAAATATCCGACCGGATTGACTTTCGAAAAACAAACCGATCGAACGACCTGCCGGATAGACCCCTTGGGCCAACATCAGATCGGATGATCGGACAACTAATCGGACTAGCGGATAGAAACTTTCATCCGATCGGATGGGTCCAGGATCCGATCGGACACATACATTACAAATGCAGATTTTTGGGATTCTTTAGTTACGAAAAGGTTTTTGAGGCTTTAAAACTCAGAAAATATCAGTAAGAAGGTATCCAAGGATCTAGGAATCATCTACCCTTTATCCGGATCATCACCATTGGAGGAGAGAATTGACAACTCTCTCTTTCCTTTGACTTAGAGCCCTTACGGAAATTTCTATGGAGGTTCGATCGGTTCGTGACTAACTTTCATTGTTGGAGTCGGAGGCTCATGACAGGCTTCCAGAATTCCATCGTGGTTCATCTTTTCTCCGGATTCGCCGGAGTTAGCAAGACGTTCGTCATAGTTCTCGTTAATAGTAACTTTCTCTAAAATTAGTTCTTATTACATGGTGTTGAACTTCATATTGGATACTGAGTTTTGAATATTTTGCTTGGATAATTGGTTTTGAATAATTATGTTTGGATTCTCGAGATTGATTTAGTGATGATTTGTTTTGGTGAATTTTGTTAATTTCTACGATTGTGAGTTGGTGTTTTAATTGAGTTTGTTTTTATTAAGATATTTATTTTCGTGACGCATGTTTAGTGTTCGATGAATTGCTTGAATGATATTTAGTGGATTGATAATCTCATTCTATTTAAATAGTTTATGATTATATTCTTGAATCAAGTACGTAGTTCTTGCAAAGAGGTTGACACCCTCGTTGCAATATTGGTGTTTTAAAAGTTGGTTATTCTAATTATGTTTGTTGAAATTTTCAAATCAAAAAACCCTTTGATAGCGTGTTTAGTTTTAGCATTTGTGTTTTTATTATAATAGACATCGCCAACCCCGTATTTCCACTCCTCGAGAGAATCGACTTGGTTTAACTTGCCAGTCTATGGTGACCCCGTTCTCTTGCGGGCGAATGTTTTGCATGTAATTGTGGTGTTTTTCTCGTGTTTTTAATTAGAATTTTATGTTGTTTTTAGTAGTTTTGAGTCAAGTTTTGTTAAGTTACTCGTTTGTTTTCTCATTTTGTGTTTTTCGTGCTTCTTTTTTATTTTATACTTAATTAGGTTAAATGGGTTCAATTAATTTTAGGTTTGTTGTTATTCTTGGGATTTTATGTTTAAATATCCTATTTCATAGGGGAAAGAACGGGCTCGCTTGGGATTGATCGTTGTTTTAAGAAGATAAAGTTTGATTGGATGGACGGGTCTTGAAGTGAGAAGCACCAAAGAAGCCAAAATAGGTGAATTAATGAGTTAATTCCGTGTCAGGATGCGCCAAGACGTGCCAACCCGCGCGAAAAACTAGCTCCAAAACACCAAAACATTCTGGAATGGTCGCCAGTGCAAGCTAGCGCACGCCAGCGCCCAGCAGTGCCCCATGCCAGCGCAAGCCAACTCCCAGCAGTGCCCCATGCCAGCGCAAGCCAGCGCCCAGCAGTGCCCAAGCCAACGCTCACCTGCCTGCCAACCTCGGCCAACCACGCCCAGATCACTATTTCCTCGAGCCAACTCTAGCCAAACCAAGCCAAACCTTGCCAACGTGCACTATTTTGGGTCAAACTCGGAAAATCAAAGCCTTAAAGCCCAATTTAACCCATTTAACCCCAATTAAACCTATTATAAATAGAACCCAACTCTCATTTTGTAGAAGCACCTCCTCCCAACCCATGCTTGGGTTTGGGATTTAATTTCCCTCTCTAGATTTATTTTCAAGCAATTCCTTGGGTTTGTAAGCTCAAGAAGAATTCAAGTACTCCCTTGGATTTTAATTTTGATTGTAATTTCATTCAAGCTTTTGGATTCTCCTTTTAATTCAAGCAAGCTTTCTTTTAATTTCATGCTTGTTCTTCATTTTATGAATTTTGCCTTAGCTCTTAGATTACTTGTTAGATCTTGTGAATTGGCTATGGAATCTAGGTGAGTGACACATCTAAATCATAGAGTCCTTGATCATTTTTATTTTGAGTATTTCATATGTTTCATGCTTGTTGTTCATCTTATGCTTTTTGTCTTTGCTATTATAATTGTTGCTTGATCTTGTGAATCGTCCATGGAATCTAGATGAGTGACATGTCTAGATCATAGATCAAGTCTCGGATCATTTTTATTTTGAGTATTTCATGTGCTTTATTTTGAATTTAATTTTCATGCATGGTTTTATGTTAAATCCTAGATCTACTCTTCGTTTCTTGTTATTTCATGAAAAGATTTAAGATTTCACGTCAACTTTTAATGCTCTTTCAATTTTTGTTTTCAATTTTTGCTAATTTGCATTATTTAATTAGCACACGATGAGGCATCCGAACAACTTGCATTTTACATTTCCTAGTGTAGTATAGTTTCATAATTTTCGTTTTAGTTTCGCTTTACCTTTAATTTTTAAAGCTAAAAACACATAGATTCATGCTAGCAATCAAATTCCGATAATATCGAGCCAATGAACATTTTATACCAATAAACACTACAAAACAGTGAACTAACTCGTTTCCAAATGTAGACGTGCATGGTTATACTTGATTCTAATTTTGAAAATAGGAGATACAAAAGTTCGGATCAGACTCTTCTCTTACGCACTAAAGGATAGAGCAAAGAATGGTTGGGGAATTTGGAGCCTGATTCCTTGAAGACGTGGGAGGAGGTGTACGATTGGTTCATAGGGACTTTCTACTCGCCTGAATAGGACCCATCTTAAAATTCATGCTATTCGGGCCATGACGATTCATATGCTTCACCCGATCACTTCGATCCGAGTTTTGAACATTCATACGCTCACTCTGCATCACCTTGTTATCACACGGGATATGGCTCATATGCTCCTTCCGACTCTAATTCTTTCTATCCGATCTACGAACCTTGTACCCCTTCCGACTCGATTCCCTACTATCTGAGCTATGAAGAATACACCCAACCTATTCCAATTAATTCAGACGATCACTTGTTGATATGGAAGCAAGATCAAGAAGTCGAGACCATTCTTCAACAGGACAAACATGCAAAATTGACTGTACAGGACAATGATCTTTCTGACTCTATGAAGAATATAAAGACGATGTTGGGTCATATCGAGGCTTCTTTAAAAAAATTGTCGAATTAGAAAAGCGAACTTATAAGTCAACCAGATCTACCGATTCTTGATGTGGTGGAGCCTATCTTGGATGTTGAGAGTTGGAGCTTGAATGTTCATTGGGGAGTTATGTTTAAGGAGGAGGTTATTGAGGATTTGGTTGAGATCGCCCCTCCTGTGCTTTACAATGAAGTGTTAGATAAAGATTTAGGAGTGTTGCCGTTGGAGAGCCCGAAGGGTGTTGGAGATTCAAGTTTACTTGCCCTCTGTGAGAATGATGATGTGGGGCCAGATTTGGAAAATGTTGAGATAGATGAGCCTCTTATTGTGCCACCCAAAGCTTTGATCGAAATTGAGACTGAGATGATGGAAGAGGAAATCTTTAAGAATTCTGATCCCCCTCCCCTATGCCCAGATATGGCATTAAGTATTTTTCAGAACATTGTGGGAGATGTCAACAAAATGGAGGTGTTCGGGATGTTCGAGGGATATGCCGTTTGTTTGACGAATTTCTTAGTTTTTCCAGTGATCGAGGATCGCCCCGTGCTCCGATTGACTTTTTATATCTTCATGGTGATCGATTACTCGCGTTTCCAACCCTGAAAGCGAGTTAAAGTTTTCATTTCTCTTATTTTAAAACCTGCTTTCCGTACCCGCCTTGGTGATTTTAATCGCCCTCTCTTGATCTTGGAGAAAACCAAGGCGTGGCACGGTCGTCACTTATTTTTGAGTCCTGGATAGCATCGCTCGTATGAGTCGTCGAGCTTTCGACGTTAAACAAGCGCTTCTTGGGAGGCAACCCAAGCATCTATTTCTTTCTCTTTTTCCTTAGTTTTTCTTTTGATTTTTCTTTCTTTTATTATTTGTTTATATTTTGTTGATTTTGGGTCTTTTTCTATGGTACGTTGATGCATGTGTTGTTATGCAGAAACTCCATCCGGTCGGACGCGTCGATGCCTACCCAGATTCAGTCCGTTTGATGACACTGGGTATGTTGTCCACACTGGATCACCCAACGCCCATCGATGCCCCATAGATTGACGCCTTTGTCGATGAAAGCCTCTGTTCCCATCGATTCACCTCGTCGATCGACACATTTGATGTATTACCACTGATACTGGGTATGATGTCAACACTATGTTACCCAGCGCCAACCCAGAATTTTGCAAATTTGCTGATTTGAACTCAAATCCGCTACCCGTTTGAAAGCCAATCGTGGATGAGATCTTTTGGACACCCACCTTGATAAGGTTTTTTTAATCAAGACACTCTACGCCATTTGGAGCAGCTCGACTATTTGTTCTTCACTGACGTTTTTCTTACTCCTTTCCTTTTTTGATTTGATTATATATATATTTATGGCGATTCATAGATTGTCGTATTTTTAGAGAGAAGGAGTGTAGTTGAGTAATGATTTATATTTCATAATTGTGCAATTTGAATTCGTGATTGATTACTATTCACGCGCCTAATTATGTTTGTCTTGTTTATCCTGTCAAAGCTGACTATGTGTGATTTGTTGGTTCTTGTCTTTGTGCGTGTATAAGTGCATAAATTTTTCAAAATTATTATTTATATATATTGTAAAATGGTACTTGGATGCACAGAATTTCGAAAAACTTTAAAAGTAGCGTCAATTCAAAATCTTTTCATGCAAAAGCATGTGGGTAGCCTGACCGTTTATCATCTTTGCATGTACTTGAGTGAGTTCTGTTTTGAGATCTCTTTGAAATCACAGTGTGTAGTTAGTTTTGAACATGACGATTTGGCACAAAAAATACCCTTTTTCGGCCATATTCATATATTGCAGCCACTATAAATTCCGAATAAGCTTAATATAGCCAAATATCCATTTCCTATAGCCATGAATGTTTATGAGTTAACTCCTACATCATTAATAGCGTGGGTTAAGAGTTAGTTATTTTTGTTGGTTATTTGTGTTGGAGTTACGATCACGGATTTATGGAAATCATTGTAATAGTGTTAAGGGTCACCATCCTTCAAAAAGAAAAGAATAAAAGGATGGTGAATCTTGTTGATTTGTTGCCTATGCTTATAAAGGCTGTTATTTAGTACTGTTAAGTTTCTTATGACGCCCAATGTTTAAGAGGCAAGAGTTTAGTGTGAAAGGAGAAGCGTACCTTAAGCTTCTAGAATTGTATAAGTGGTTTGTTCAGAAGTCGGTTTTGGGTTTCGAGTTGAGAGATAGCGTAAGTATAAAGGGTACGTTATGAGAGTTAAGTGCGGTTTCGTTTGAATGACCTGAAGCACATTGCTTCGTGACTAGAGTATTTTGGTGAGTTATTGATCACGTTAGATCGCGATTTAGCCACACGACTTATATATTCCATACCCGTCCAAAGAGCCTACATTACAACCCACAAAAACCTTTTCCGATTCTTTGTTAGTTACACACTTAAACGCAATGGAGAAGTTTTTGATTTTTAGTTCTTGTTTATTGTACATGTATTTTGATGATTTGAGCGTATACACGTCCCTATAAAAAATTCTTTAGTGCTTTTGAGCGCACACATATATATTTCCATTTGTGAGGATTCATGATTTTATTTTTGGAGTAACAATGTAATAAGGGTCTAGGGTTTAAGTTTGCATTGCAATTATCTATATTTCCAAAACTACATATGTAGCACGACACGACTCTTTGCTTGAGATGATTTTTATATACTTGTTATTCTTTGGAATTATCATTTGTTCGAGGACAAATAAACTAATTAAGCGTGGGGTATTTGATTAACATAAATTTGTCGTGATTTTTATACATGTTTGGGTGGTGTTGTAGTTATATTTGTGGTTAATTTTGGTATAAGTTGGATAGATTTAGCATATTTTCATATTTATGTATCTTCTGCCTATTTTATCGTGATTTATGTTTATTTCAGGGATTTTGAAGTTTTTTGGTCTTTAGATGGATGAGTGTGGGCCCTCGATTGGAGTTTCAATGAGATTGGACCTCGATATTTAAAGTGTTACAGCCGACACTGGATATGTTATCCACACCGAGTTACCAAGTGCCAGCACAAATTTGGGAATTTTGAGTCCTAGGCTGGGAAAACAAGCAAGCCTAGCTCCAACGCTCCTTTAAAAAGATATTACTATATTAGCAGCAACTGGGGAGACTTGGGCAAGGGGAGAAGACCTTTCATTTGAAGGATTAGAAGAGAAGAGTTATTATTGGAAATAAAATCAAGATACCTTTTTGAAGAAGGATTTGGTGAGAGAAAGGAGACCATCATATCTTATAAAGGGGGAGGCGTTGGAGGGGCTGAGAAATGTACGTGACTAAGGGACGAGAACCCTTTGTTTCAGAACCTCTTCAATTGACAACCCAAGAGTGTTCTTTGTTTTCTTTTTCTCCGTTTCAAACTCTATATTTAATAGATCTTAGATAATTTTTTAGTTTTAGTAAACCTTATATTAATTACTTAGTAGTTCTTAGTTTAACTTCGTGCTTGGACGATGTTACTCTTCTTCGTTAATTAGTAAGTTTTCAATTTCCTTTGCTCTGGTAGATTAATTTCTCGATTTCTTAGATTAATGTTCTTGGAAATTCACACACACACACACACACACTCTTGTGTTCATGTATGATTCTTCAAGATTTCATGATGAATTGTGTTCTTGATTGTGTTGGATTTATGATATTCATTATGTTTATGATTGTTATCTAGATCTTATGGGTCTAGTACCTAGAATCATTTAGAACCATCAATTGGGGTTGTTGGGTACTTAATCTACAAATTGGGGTTGAAAACCCTAGCTTGTAGGTAAGGTGTTCGATGAAATGCCCAAGTGGTCTTGGAGATGATTCTAGAGCTCTAAACCCTTGATTTGTAAGATATTTTCAAAACTTTTGTTTTCATTCTTCGTCGTTTAAGTCAACGTCTTGATTCCAAGTGTTTAAAGTAGCTTTCCATTATTTTCTTATTCGTGAAAACAAAAGAGCCTTCGATTAGTTTGCTCGAGAGATTCGACTCGGTTCAACTTGCCAACCTACAAGTGAACTCGTACTCTTACGAGCGAAATTTTTAAGCTTGACAAACTTATATTTAAAAAGTAGGTGTGGAAAGTTCGAATTAGTTCGGCCCCCAAAGAGGGTTCTATCTGGACCATCATTTCGGTCTGGTCGACCATCCTTAAGATGAGAAGTTTGGTATAATGGCTTGGGTTTGTGATTTAAGTCCAGATCAGATCAGAATTGCATAAGATGATCTTGAAGTCTATCTTGATCGATTGGAACCCCTACACAACCCTCAACTACGGGGGTATACTAGGGGTTCATGGGTGACACCCAACGAGCACCTCGGGTCAGGTGAACCCAAGAAACCATCTAAGGCAACACCAAAGTTGTCCTGAGACTTATACAATAGGATGTTGCTCGACCTAGGGCATCCAAAATAAGAGACTGGACCCTTTAGAAGTATTGGAATAGGTACATTTATTCATACCTCATGACGCTGAGTAGATTCACTGCCCGATGCCCTCGTTCACTTCTTTATTCAAGGATAACCTTCACTTCGGGGTTTCTTTTCCGCTATTGAGGCTACATACCAGCCTTTATTGGGGATGGGGCCTCCCCAACTTAAAAATACACCCATTATTCCTAGACTGGATTCATGGGTTGTATGTGATCATCAATCAACACAATTGGCCGGCCCCTATCTTCGAAGACCACGTGATGGAGCTTTCAAACACTCTCCACACATGGAATCCATTATGGTTTTATGTTGGAGGAGACTATTAGATAAAGAAATATGATAGCTCAGTCTATAGTCCTCCGAACTCCCTTAGGAAATTTTATTAGTGTAAGTTTTATTTTTTGCTTTGTCCTAATCCTTCATTGTTTGCTTTTGTCTTTAGTTGCTCGTAGGCCTGAACTTCAGAGTCGGGAGTTCATCACACATTTGTATGAGATTTTTGTGTTTGATCTAAAATTGAGGAACTATAAAAATCTCTTGACTAAGGCCAAACTACACAAGGCCAGTCTCCGAGATAGTCCTCTTTGAGCACAACTTGGACCCACTATCCCCGGTGAGTTAGACTTTTTATTTTATTATATTATGTGATGGCCACAGAGGTCAGCCGTAACCTGTCTAGCCACATCATGCTCGTCTCCTCTCCATTTTTTTGCATATTTATGTAGTCCTAACATAAGGCTGAGCATACTTTTGATGTGGTGTTAACTTGACCCAGTGAAGCTTGGCTGATCTGGATTCTCTGAAGACCCTACATGCCAAGATTATGAACACACCATGCTGAGAAGGTAGAGAGTCTCTCTAAGAGGATGATGCATCTTAAAGTAAAGGTTGACAGGGTTGAGGAATATAAGACCAAGACCTTGGTGTCGATAATAAGTGCCTCTTACTTATCCACTATGGAAGAAGCTCTTAAAATTCTAAAGAATGGCGCCTTCATTGTGAATTTTGAAATGTATATTTATAGGAAGGTCGTGAGGTATGGGATGAGGGACAATGATGATGATGGCATGGATGTCGATCTCGACGCTAGGCAGGAGGGTGATGGTGATGAGAATAGCGGTGGTAATTATCTGGATTATTTTTTATTTTCTTGATCTTCTAGTCATTTTTGGGTAGTCCTCTTTGATGTATGGTTTTAATTTGGAGTTTTCTTCTTAATGTTAGTTAGGCTTTATCTAAGGTTAGCTCAATTTATTTCTCTATTTTTGAATGTGCGTGTCAAGGTGCCTTGGCTTATTTTCTTTACCAAACCATGTAGATGAGGTCGGCTACTTGAGCTCGATAGCTTCGTTCAGTGCGGGTGAGTTCAGGTACATGAGCTCAGCCTCACTCCTTTTTTTTAAATCAACTCGGTTGGTCATGTTCATGTGGATGAGGCCGTCTACATGATTTCAGCACCTCACCTTCATTTTATGCGGGTGAGGTTGGCTATATGAGCTCAAAACCTGACCTATTTTTTTATTTAGTTGACCTGATAGGGCAAATATGTGGATAAGTCCGTCTATATGATCTTGGGAACTCACCTTCATTTTATGTGGGTGAGGTCGGCTATACAAGCTCGACACCTCACCTCCTTTTTTTTATCGACCTGATTAGTCAGCTTTGAGATTGGGATGAGACATTCGAGCTTTATTGAGATTTGCTCTTTATATAAACTAAGGAAAGAAAAATAAATAATTTATTAATAATATTTCTCTATGTTCATGGCACTCCATAGATGTGCAAATTTTCCCCTTTAAAGTATTCTAGGTGATAGGCCCCATGTTGAACGACTTTAGATATTCTGTACAGCCCTCCCATCTTGGCTTGAGGGGACCATGCTTTAGTCTGAATACACGACTGAGGAACGCGTTTCCAGTTCTGAAGGTCCTTTCTTTCACCTTTGAGTTATAATAATGTTCAATTTTCTATATTCCTATTGCATTTTTAGATTCGGCATTCATTTTTTCTCCTCTAAGAGGTCGAGCTCGGTATGCCAGATCATTCTCTCTTCCTCAAATTGTGTTATTCGGTTGGATGGTGTGCCAATCTCGAATGGTATAACTGCTTTTGACCCAAAAGCGAGGGAGAAGGGGGTTTCTTTGGTGGATGAGAAGTGGGTTGTTCTGTATGTCCAAAAAACCGCAAGGTAGCTCTTCTGACCAGTTCCATTTTTGGTCATCCGACCTCTTTCTTAGTGTATAATTGAAGATTTTACTAACCGCTTTCATATGTTCATTTGATTGAGGGTGATATGGTGTGGAGAAATTATTTTTGATGTTTAGATCTCCACAAAATGCCTTGAGCCTTTTGCTATCAAATTATTTTCCATTGTCAGAGACTATTGAGAGCGGCACAGTGAACCTATATACGATCGGCTCCCAAATGAAATTAATGATATTCTAGTTGGTTGTGGATTCTAACGTTTCATCTTCTGCCCACTTGGTAAAGTGATCCACCTTGACCACTTCATACTTGACTCCTCCTTTGTCTTTCGGCAGTGGGCTGATCAGATCAATTACCAAAAGGGCACGATGAGTATATTGAGTTAAGGGACTTGGCTGGGGAGTTGATCTGGGGCATGAATACTTGGAAATTTTCACATATTATTATGTTTGACCAATAGTATCCTTGTCGAATAATTTATGGGCCAAAAATTTCCCCCGCAGTTCCCATAGATGCCTTCATGTACTTCTCTCAATCTTTATTTGGCATCCTGTTCATTTAAGCATCGGAGTAGGGGAACATTTTTCTGAGATTTAGCATCATTTGGTAAATGCGCAAAATTGAGAACATTATATTAAGATCATAAATGTGATCGGATAAGTACAAGGACTTGCCAAGCATGTCATCTACATATACTTCCATAAACTTCCCTATCAAATTAGCAAACATTTTATTGATGAGGTACTCGTAAGTAGCCCCGACATTCTTCAAGCTAAATGACATCATGGTGTAGTAATAAAATCCTCTTGCTGAGTAGAAAGACGTATGTTCCTGATCATCCGGGTACATTAGGATCTGGTTGTAACCAAAGTAAGCATCATTGAAACTCATTAGCTCATGCACAATAGTGGCTTTGACCACATAGTTGATGTATAGAAGTGGATAGCTGTCCTTAGGGCACGCCATATTTAGGTCAAAAAGTCGATGCACAAGCGCCATTAGCCAGTTTTTTTGTAAGTAAAGCGTTAGACAACTAGACAGGATACATGACCTCATGGATAAATTTGTTATCGAGTAACTTTACCACTTCCATCTCAAGCTCCTCTTACCTTTTCGGGCCGAGCTTCCTTCAATTCTTGATGACCAACCTGAATTTCTTATTGACGTTAAGCATATGACAAGCTTTTTTATGGTTAATTCCTTAAATGTTTGTGTGCGTCCATGCAAAGACATTTAAATTTGACTTCAGAAAGTTTATTATCTTTAATCAGGTCGACTCTTCAAGGTTGTGTCCGATGCTAAGTTATTTGTTCGGGTCAGTGTTGTCACCTAATCAAGCTCTTTGATGGCCTTGGCATGTTTCACCTTTCTTTTTAATTTCATTTTCCTGAGGTCAAGCTTGTTTTTTGTTAGAAACTGTCTCTTTGTTTCTTTATTGGCTCAAGTTTCTTTTAAGGTCATCATCATTAATTTGTTCCTTGACTTGTCATTATCTAGGTCAACCTTTTCATGGATGCCTTTTCACTCTAATGCAGTTTCTTGTCCTTCCCTTAATTGCTATTCTTTCTCCTGTGCTAGCTTTGCTTCAAATAGCTCAATAGCTTTCCCATATTCTTTTGGTGCTAAGTTTTTTTTCTGCCTCTTTACGAACCAACTCAGCACCAAAGAGATTGTCACCAATGAGCTCGGCTTTACTTGTTGTTTTTAGCTCATCTTTATCTTTAGTGTGTATTGCACCTTATGGGGTCGTGTCACTAGGCTCATCATCTTTTGGGTCCTTAACCATCTCGCCTTCCTCTCTCACGAGTTCGACCATGTTTACTTGCCTTAGCATTATGCTCATATTACACTCTCTCACCGCTACTTGGTCCCCATGATGATCACCCTCTTTAAGAACACCTAGGAACTTGATCAAATAATGGTAGACCAACATTTCTCCTTTAAGATTGTATAGGGTTGGCATTCTAATTAAAGCGTTGTAGTCACTTAATGGGTCGATTACCTTGAACATTGTAATGATGGTTCTTATTTCTTTCTCAATACCGAACTCAATATAAAGGTTGACCTGAAATGGTGCTTGAATGTAATCCCGCTTATCCCCTTGATTTTTCCTTGCATAGTTCGATGTACTCTCTTGGAACGCTCATTCTTTGAAAAGGTTTCAAGTATATCAAGCTTGCGTATACCCTTGTATTAACTAAGACTCGGTATATTCTCACTCCCAAGATACGTCTGACTCGTGAAATGTGAATGTCGAGATGTAACAATCTTCCTCTGGATTGTCAAGTGATAAATGTCCGATTACGTCACTCTTTTCCACTAGTAGGATCTCCTTGCCTCTATGACCCAATTATTTTGCTTACAATTCAAAATTTCTTCTTCGACTTTCACAGAGGTCAAAGTTTCTCTGGGAGCTCCCGCTTTAGGGGGTTCGGGGGAGATGATTATTGCCTCTCCACTCTTGCCGGACTTGGTGATTCTTGGAGAATGGCAGCAGGTTTCGGTCATTACAAGCCTTAAGTTCTCAAACCAAATCGTAACATTATTCAGTGTTGTGGCTGACTGAACTATGATATCGGCAAAATATTTTCTTGTTGAGCAGAGAGGGGTCTTTTTTGATGGGCTGTGCCAGGGGAAGAATGTCCATATCCTTGATTCTTTTGAAGATTATGGCGGCTTCTACTGATTATACCTCATTATACTTGACCAAGATGTCTACATATTTTTCTTGCAGTTTTTTGGTTGCCACGCTAGGGTGCTCGAGCTCTTTTTTCCTTGCCATGTAGATGACTTATGGTTTTGTGGCAATGTTATGATCGGGGTGGCAGTATTCTTCTTGGTAGCAATCTGGGACACGACTAAGGTGATTCGTACGTATTTGTTACTAATCTGTATATAATCGAGTCATGTTTGAGTCTTTTTATTCTCTTTTTCGGGTTAAGATTAGGCTAAACTGCATAGTTTTGCATTATTTGCCTTCTTGCTTAACTTTCTGACTTGTTGATCAATAATCGGTCCAATTGAGAGTAATTCCTTATTTTCTCATACAGCTAGAGCATCTGGTGGATCCGAAGGACAAGGATAAAGGAAGCAACGCTCAAAAGTAACCTAAAGGACACTCATCCAGTCGGACAAATTGTATTTCCGATCGGATTGACTGATGGAGCACACACTGTCCGGACAAACTGACACACCGATTGAAGCTGCGGACAGAAGCTTTCGTCTAATCGGATAATACTAGCGTCCGATCGGACACGTACGTTACGAATGAAGAATTTTTGGAAATCTTCAGTTAAGAAGCGGCTTGGAGTCTTTAAAACCGAGGATGAAGGTCGTAATTCACAACTTTTCGCCAGTAGGGAAGAAAGATTTAACTTCTCTCTTTAAAGGAGAGATTTAAAACATATCTCGTACCTCTAGCATAAAGCCCTTACGGAAATCTTAGTACGGTTTGACTATTTCGCAGCCATCATTTATCGCTGGAATCCAAGGTTCGTGACAAGCTTTGAGGTTCTGACGCAATCTTTGTAGTGGGCAAGTTCATCATCAACATTCGTTGAAAGTAGTCTCGATGATTCAAGAAATCTAAACTCATTTTCTTGAATTGATCTTAATTAGTTTGATTAGACAATTGTGCTGAATTGTTTGGTGAAGACTTTGTTGGGATTGTGTTTATGATTTGTTGGTTTCTTGATAAGTTGAATTTATTATTCTCGTATTCTAATTATTGGATGTTTGGATGATGTTTTATTATTTAATCGGTTGATAATATTTATTATTGAATTCGTTGAGTGAGTTGCTGCGTTTTAGTTATTTCAATTGGGTTAAATCTTGGTTGAATGTTGGAAGTTGAATTAATTGGTTAGGAAAAGCCTGATTAGTATTGGATAATGATGTCTTTGTAGTATAGTGAACTAATTGTTTGGTGTTTGATAGTTATTAAGGTGATTTGGATGTTAATTAGTTATTGGTCATGCATGATAAGAGTTAAGCGTATTTTAAGATCTTTCATATGATGTTAGATAGTTCGTAATTGAGTTTGCTAAATTAGTTTTCATACTTTTTGTTAAGAGGTTGACACCCTCGAAGCAAGAAGAGTTCGAGTTTATCCAAGTTAAGTCGAGTTCACATTCCCAAAAGTTCGGATCAAGATTTGGTGTCGTTGCCGGGGAGTGGCAAAGGTGTTAATGATGTTTATTTGTATTAATGTTTTCATGTTGATAGTTGTATAATGTTTTTGGTTTGCCTCTCGATGCGGTGGTTTGTTTATTGTTGATGCAAGGCCGACGAAGTCTTAGAGGAGAACTGACCCCATTCATCAATAGCATCGAGCGAGTGACAAGACCAAGACAACTATTTCCTTCCACCGAAGGGAATCAATTGGAAACCAATTCAACCAGCATGACGGACAATCTACCTCTTGGAGGCCGAGGTAATGGAGGAAGAGGAGGAATGAATAGTGGACGAGGAAGAGGACAAAACAACCAAACTCCTCCTCGTGATTATCCACATGGCATGCCACCAATTGGTGACATACACGTGCAAGAGCAACTGAATAACAACGAGGATGAAGACCCACAAAATCCGCCTCTGATCCACGATGAAGAACCAAGAGAACCGGGAAATGCAAACAACGGGGAGCATCTACCTAGGGATGATCACCAAATCATGATACAGGAGAATCCTACATACGAACAACCTCCTCAACGCTTCCAAAATTGAGAAGAAGATCGAGCCTACAATGCTCGAGCGAATCAAGAGTTCGAACATAATAACGGTTGTAATGGCGGGCCCCACCCCCAAAACAACCAACAGAATCACCATGGATTCGAAAACTTTGAGCAAGAACCGAACCACAATCATAACAGGAGGGAGGGACCATCGTACAACGCTTGTCAGGGAGAGAATTTCCGCAATGATGGTTATGATGATTATGGGAATTTCGAGGAGGAACTCAATTATGGGTACTTCGAAGATTATGGAGAGTGAAGGAATTTTGGTGCGCGATCTTACTTTAGAGGAAGACGAGGACGTCGGTGTTGGGATTTGATGGTACCGTCGCACAGCGGAAAACAAAAATTTTTAAATAAAAGGAATTTGAATCGCATTCAAATTGACGACGGCCCATTTTAATTTCAATTAATTCAAACAATGTTTTAATTGCTTTTATAAATGAAACAATTTGATTTTCGTAAAAACGAACGAGCATGATCGGTTTTTGTTTAATATATTAATCACATATATAACAATTATATATATATATTAACATATTAATTAAATCTACAATTATATATATAATATATATATATATATATATATATATATATATATATATATATATATATATATATATATATATATATTATATCACAGCATGCATATACATATAATTCATAATATACATGTATAGAACATATTGTTTATATATATATATATTATATCATATATGCATGCATTAACTACTAAATATATATATATATCATATACTGCATATTCACACAATCTGCCATATATATACACACACAGCATACATCATATATATATATATGTTTCAAAAAACAGCAGCCTATAAACCTCAATGCACGGCGGAGACGACGTTCCTCGGCTGCGACAACTCCGGCCTGGCAGCAGCCCACGGGGCACGGCAACGGCGACGACCTCACGACGGTGGGGTGGCGAGGCGGCTGCTTGTTTCTCTTGGCCGTGTCGACGGACTCGCAACGGGCGACGAAAAAATGCTGCAGGCGGTAGCGCGATCACACGGCAGCAGCAGGAGGTCCCGTTCATGGTAGTGGCAGCGGCGCTGGAGAACTCCAGTGAGGAGCAGCAGCAGGAAATGGCACCGGCGACTGCGATGCGGTGCGTCTCTGACAACGGCGATCCGGCGTGCAGCAGTTTGAACGGCTAGAACTCCGGCGTGACAGGCGGAGGTACGTGGATCCGACGAATTGGTGTCACACACCGTATTACCCGATCTTCTCGTGACGAAGCACTAGATACGTCGATAGCTCGAGAACGATGGAGAAAAATGAGGACCGAACGTTTCGGTGTGGCGGCGGCCGGCGACAAGCGACGACGGCCGAAGGCGGACGGAAGGGTTTCGATTTTGGTGGCTAAGGTTTTTTGTTCTTAATCTATTTTCCCATCTGTGTGTTGGATTCTTGTTCCAAAAACAAAACTCCTCTCTTCCACTTTTTAAAAACCCGTGTGCAGCTTTTTATTTTATAAGTTTTCTTTTAATTTTTTTTTAATTAAAAAGCAAGCCCAAACAAAATGGGCTTCAAAGGATGATGGGCCAATTAAAAAAAAAATAAAACCAAGTTTAAAACCACCATAAAAGGGCTCAAATAAAAATAAAAAACCCAAGCTTAATTCTAAATGGGTTTTGGGTTGACCCAATACCAAATTAAAAAACAAACCTTTTAATTTAATAAAGTTCCGGCCCAATAACGTTAAAAAGCTTATTGGGTTGACCCAATTTTTAAATAAAAAATAAATTCCCATTGGAATTAAATCATTTCTCACGAACGATAACTCCGAAAAATATAACAATTATATTTTCGCATCCAGAATAACTTTCTCGTATTTTTCTCAATTTATAATCACAATTATGAATCTTAGATTCAATCATATTGACATCTAACTTTGCTAAAATAAACAATTAATTTCTAGCTATCGTTTTCAATAATCAAGAAACACGTGGTGTGACCCTCAATGGTTCAGGTGTAAGCTAGCCGTGGGTTCACAACACATTGTGATTCGAACAACACATTGTTCTTATATGAACTCGTCCCTTAGAGTCCCTGATTAAATAAAACTCATTTTACTTAATCACTGGTCAAACCAGAACCCAACGAATTATGAGAGGCGCCTAGCAACAACGCATCACAATTCCCTAGATACAAATGAAGTGCCTGCAAGAACCTTGTGATATAGCTTATATGTACAGTACGATCCCTTCGCGATCTATGTCCCGATTGAACAAGAGATATTGGTTCATCGAGACCTCTTTCTAGTTCAATAACTGTGTGTACGTTCTAGATTCAAGATAATCCGTTCGTGTGTGACTTAGAGAAACACATTTCTCCAAACACCCCACTATTAGCTCTGGCCAGAGACTCCGAGGATTTATCAACCATCAGAACACACAGGACATCCATGACTTATCATGCGTCCGAATCCCCTACTACCATGCACAGACTTCCCACTAGATTCCCGACTATGTGAACGTTGCCCCTTTTGATTGGCCTCCAAAGAGACACAGAGGACAGGTCACAACATAGCCTGTCCTCTAGTGAAGTCACGGTGAGGTCTGGGTCTTAAGGATTAATGTTGTACGCTATACCATAGAAATCATCTACTCGATGAGTGGGAACCACTTAGAGATTTCTAGGTGAGGGAGTTCAGCCATAATTTAATGAAATTAAAAATCAACTAGAGCCCAATAAGATAATCGTTTTTTCAAATCAATTTGAATTCGATAAATAAGTGCTGGATTAATCTATTAATTTAAATTGTTAAATTAATTTGAAAATAATAGAACACCAACTGAATCGTTTTAGTTTATCGTTCATATGATGAATGGATGAAACTAAGTTCGATGATGATCCTAAATTGTAAAGAATCAACAATTGATCATAACCTAAATTTCGGTTGAGATATAAAAATTAAAATCCCTCATTCTTAAAGGTTAAGAATTAAAATCA
>BMAC01000688.1:655353-691999 GCA_014905375.1 Phtheirospermum japonicum | reverse complement strand
TGATTTTAATTCTTAACCTTTAAGAATGAGGGATTTTAATTTTTATATCTCAACGAAATTTAGGTTATGATCAATTGTTGATTCTTTACAATTTAGGATCATCATCGAACTTAGTTTCATCCATTCATCATATGAACGATAAACTAAAACGATTCAGTTGGTGTTCTATTATTTTCAAATTAATTTAACAATTTAAATTAATAGATTAATCCAGCACCTATTTATCGAATTCAAATTGATTTGAAAAACGATTATCTTATTGGGCTCTAATTGATTTTAATTTCATTAAATTATGGATCAACTGATTTTTCTTATAGAGACTCGAGAATATTTAAGTTTTAGGAT
Organism: Phtheirospermum japonicum; assembly: GCA_014905375.1. Lineage (NCBI taxonomy): Eukaryota > Viridiplantae > Streptophyta > Magnoliopsida > Lamiales > Orobanchaceae > Phtheirospermum > Phtheirospermum japonicum. The sequence continues at coordinate 691,654 of BMAC01000688.1, read as the reverse complement.
AAGACTGTCAAACAGTCTGACACGTAAGACTGTCGGACACTCTGACACGTGATTTCCCGTGAAATTCTAAGGCCAACCAAATATTCAGCTATAAGAAATTCCCAACACAATATAATATCCAAATTAACAACTCAACAAATTCAACATGCTCTCGAAAGCAAAAACACAAAAGCAATTAATTGATTTAAAAAACCAGTAGCTCTGATACCACTGTTGGGATTTGATGGTACCGTCGCGCAGCGGAAAAACAAAAATTTTTAAATAAAAGGAATTTGAATCGCATTCAAATTGACGACGGCCCATTTTAATTTCAATTAATTCAAACAATGTTTTAATTGCTTTTATAAATTAAACAATTTGATTTTCGTAAAAACGAACGAGCATGATCGGTTTCTGTTTAATATATTAATCACATATATAACATTATATATATATATTAACATATTAATTAAATCTACAATTATATATATATTATATACATATAAACAATTTATATATATATATATATATATATATATATTATATATATAACATCATGCATGCATGCATCATAAACATTTAATTTATATATATATATAATATATATATATATAATATATATATATATATATATATATATATTATATCACAGCATGCATATACATATAATTCATAATATACATGTATAGAACATATTGTTTTATATATATATTATATCATATATGCATGCATTAACTACTAAATATATATATATATATATATATATATCATATACTGCATATTCACACAATCTGCACACATATATATATTAATAGCACACACACATTTATATCATATATATACACACACAGCATACATCATATATATATATATATGTTTCAAAAAACAGCAGCCTATAAACCTCAATGCATGGCGGAGACGACGTTCCTCGGCTGCGACAACTCCGGCCTGGCAGCAGCCCACGGGGCACGGCAGCGGCGACGACCTCACGACGGTGGGGTGGCGAGGCGGCTGCTTGTTTCTCTTGGTCGTGTCGACGGACTCGCAACGGGCGACGGAAAAACGCTGCAGGCGGTAGCGCGATCACACGGAAGCAGCAGGAGGTCCCGTTCACGGCAGTAGCAGCGGCGCTGGAGAACTCCGGTGAGGAGCAGCAGCAGGAAATGGCACCGACGACTGTGATGCGGTGCGTCTCCGACGACGGCGATCCGACGTGAAGCAGTTTGAACGGCTAGAACTCCGACGTGACAGGCGGAGGTACGTGGATCCGACGAATTGGTGTCACACACCGTATTACCCGATCTTCTCGCGACGAAGCACTAGATACATTGATAGCTCGAGAACGACGAAGAAAAACGAGGACCGAACGTTTCGGTGTGGCGGCGGCCGGCGACAAGCGACGGCGGCCGAAGGCGGACGGAAGGGTTTCGGTTTTGGTGGCTAGGGTTTTTTGTTCTCAATTTATTTTCCCGTCTGTGTGTTGTATTCTTGTTCCAAAAACAAAACTCCTCTCTTCCCCTTTTTAAAAACCCGTGTGCAGCTTTTTATTTTATAAGTTTTCTTTTATTTTTTTTTAATTAAAAAGAAAGCCCAAACAAAATAGGCTTCAAAGGATGATGGGCCAATTAAAAAAAAATAAAACCAAGTTTAAAACCACCATAAAAGGGCTCAAATAAAAATAAAAAACCCAAGCTTAATTCTAAATGGGTTTTGGGTTGGCCCAATACCAAATTAAAAAACAAACCTTTTAATTTAATATAGCTCCGGCCCAATAACGTTAAAAAGCTTATTGGGTTGACCCAAATTTTAAATCACAAAAAAAATCACATTGGAATTAAATCATTTCTCACGAACGATAACTCCGAAAAATATAATAATTATATTTTCGCGTCCAGAATAACTTTCTCGTATTTTTCTCAACTCATAATCACAATTATGAATCTTAGATTCAATCATATTGACATCTAACTTTGCTAAAATTAATAATTAATTTCTAGCTATCGTTTTCAATAATCAAGAAACACGTGGTGTGACCCTCAATGGTTCAGGTGTAAGCTAGCCGTGGGTTCACAACGCATTGTGATTCGAATAACACATTGTTCTTATATGAACTCGTCCCTTAGAGTCCCTGATTAAATAAAACTCATTTTACTTAATCACTGGTCAAACCAGAACCCAACGAATTATGAGAGGCGCCTAGCAACAACGCATCACAATTCCCTAGATACAAATGAAGTGCCTGCAAGAACCTTGTGATATAGCTTATATGTACAGTACGATCCCTTCGCGATCTATGTCCCGATTGAACAAGAGGTATTGGTTCATCGAGACCTCTTTCTAGTTCAATAACTGTGTGTACGTTCTAGGTTCAAGATAATCCGTTCGTGTGTGACTTAGAGAAACACATTTCTCCAAACACCCCACTATAGCTCTGGCCAGAGACTCCGAGGATTTATCAACCATCAGAACACACAGGACATCCATGACTTATCATGCGTCCGAATCCCCTACTACCATGCACAGACTTCCCACTAGATTCCCGACTATGGGAACGTTGCCTCTTTTGATTGGCCTCCAAAGAGACACAGAGACAGGTCACAACATAGCCTGTCCTCTAGTGAAGTCACGGTGAGGTCTGGGTCTGAAGGATTAATGTTGTACGCTATACCATAGAAATCATCTACTCGATGAGTGGGAACCACTTAGAGATTTCTTGGTGAGGGAGTTCAGTGAACTCATCTTATGAGCACCTACTTATGTATGTCGATGTCCAGACATCGTGACCGATGAGATGCGGTCCACATACACTAAATACTAGTCTTAATGGGAAAGGCCTGTATCCTCATTATGGCGTAACCCTTTGACTAGGAACAAGTTCGACGAGTTACATTATGTGCTAGATTATCTCACGGTTCTGCTAGACCAATCCACCGTAATAAAGTAACTTCATCAGGACCATACCTATGCAGCAAGCATGGGATAAAAAATATGGAATACCAATAAGTATAAAAGATATTATTACGAATAAAACACTGATTGTATTACAAGAGAATGGTCAGACCACAGCCACAAGTTGGCTTGTTGGTCACCTTATTCTAACAGTCGGGACCCTAATGAACGGCGGCAAAGAGACCTCCTCTACCCAACAATTGGCCCATATAGCAATGCAGTAGTCTTAGGCCCCGCGGAAAGGGACTATGATTTGAAATCAGGCAGTGTCAACCAGCTACCTACCTTCCACGGCTTGCCCAACAAAGATCACTTAAATTTCATTCGAGATTTCTTCCTCGTGGTGGGCAGAATTCCAACCCTTGGAGTCCATGAAGATCAACTAAGAATGAAATGTTTCCCAACTACTTTGAAAGACAAGGCCAAGCAATGTCTTCTATCATTGCAACCCAATTCCTTGACTAATTGGGGATGGTGTACAAGAAATTCGTGAGTAGATTCTAATCAGCTCAAAGGATGGCCAAACTGAGGAGAGAAATCACCAATTTTGAGAAAATTGAAAGAGAATCATTTCATGAAGCGTGGGAATGATACAAAGGACTTTTGTAGTCATGTCCGCACCACAATTGTAGCGCAGAGATGGTGAATAATTACTTTCATGAGGGGTTATTTCTAGTTTACAAACAACATGTGGAAGTAAAGGCCGAAGATTTTGGAGAGTTGACCGCCGCGGAAGCTTGGGAACTATTTGAACTCATGAGCAAAAAATCACAGCAAACAAGTTTCCGACCAAGAAAGTTCAAAGTCCATGAAGTCTCTGTTTCTCACAATGAAGAGAGCCAGACTGAGGAGTTAACGAAACAAGTTGCTTTGTTGGCAAGTAAAATGAAAAGGGAGGAGGAACCGTCAAGGCCTCCACCCAAGTTGTGCGACAAATGCCGGATAGTTAGGCATGGAGATGACACATGTAAGGTGGTATTCGATGGAGATGAGGATGAGGAAGTGGATGCCATCCAAAACTATCAGCCCAATAACAAGTATGGGAAGAAACTCGCTGGTCATTACAATTCAAACTTCAGTTACGGTCCCGACAGCCCGAATTACATACCAGTTTCCAAGAAATTAGACCCAAGACCGCCCTTGAATAGAAGCCAAGGAGAAATGAGCGACTACAACTCTTATCAAACAAGGGGCAAGGTAACTACTCACAACACCCTCCGCAAAGAGCAAACACGACGGGACAATAACATCAGCAAGCACCACGGCAACAGCAGATGCCACTTACGACCGAACCTGATGAAGAGTTGAGATTGTGGCGTCTGAAGCAAGAGTAAGAAACCCTATGGAATTGAGAAGAAACACTTCGTACGATCGAGGAAGGGAAGCGGACGAGAAAATAATTAGAAAAGCTAGAGATGATGATAGGTCAACTCTCAGCTTCTATAGCGAAAAATGGAAATGATCCGGGGAAATTACCTAGTCAACCCGAGAAGTCGATGGCAGTACATGTGCTATGTGGTGAAAAAAAGGTCGATAACAGTATACGAGAAATTGAGGGGGAAGATTCCGAAAATGAGCCGAATTTGGATGGGAAAGAGATAGATAAGGGAGAGTCTAGTTCGAGTGGTGAAAAAGGAGTAGTGGGAAGCATCCACAAGTCACGTAACCCATACGTTATAGGATCATTGACTGGAGTTTTCCATCCTAAACGTACTGAAACAAGCAAAAATATCACAGCCAAGGATTCATCAGATCGGATGCGCAAAAAACCGATCGGACTGGAGAACAGGGAGTTTGTTCCGATTGGAGCAGACCTGAATCCGATCGGACTGAAGAAAAGAAAGCTTTGTCTGATCGAAATGACCCAAAACCCGATCGGAGTGGAGGACAGGGATTTTGTTCCGATTGGAGTAAACTAGTGTCCGATTGGAAGGGAAGTCAGAAGGTTTCATCCGATCGGATGATTAAGGGTGACCAATCGGATAATGGTACTGTTCAAGATAATTCAAAGCCACAACGAGTCATACGGGATGCAGTACCATTTCCCAATCATCTCAAGCCAGCAAGGGACAACAAGAAATTTATGGAACTCTACAACATGCTGAAAGACGTAAACGTGAACCTCCTACTATTTGACGTTATTAAAGCAATGCCAGCTTACATCAAGTTTTTCAAGGAACTCGCATCAAAGGAAAGGAAGATAGAAGAAAATGAACGAGTGATACTATCCAAGGAAGTAAACACGATATGTCATCAAACATTACCATTGAAGGCAAACAACCCAGGGAGCTTCTGCATTACGATAACTCTTGGGGATGGGCAAAAAGCACGTGGAATGCTCGACTTATGGGAAGGGATCAATTTGATGCCCTACGCCCTATAAAAGCAATTAAACCTTTGGAGAATGAAGCCAATGAGTTTTTGGCTTTAATTAGCAGATCGTTCGTTGAAATATCCTTAGGGAGTTGTCGAGGACATTTTGGTGGAAGTCGAATCACTGGTAGTTCCCGTGGATTTTGTTATATTGGAAGTTGGAGAGGTGGATGAGTCAAGTAAGGAGAATACCATCCTTTTGGGTAGACCTTTCATGGAAACGTCACACACATCGATCGATGTGGGACAGGGAAAAATGACACTCTCTGTATTCGGTGAATCAATTACGTTCTCGCTTAAGGATATTGAGAAAATTCCATCACCTATGTTTGGTTCGGACTATTCGTATCTTGATTATGTGGATCAATTAGTGAGCGAATTATTTGGCGTTGTACCAATAGAGAGCTGTAACGTCAAGGATGGCGATTTTAACTCAAATGCGGAGGGAGTGGTCACCCTTTTCGAAATCAAAGAGGAGATTATGGTCGAGCCACCTATTGGAGCCCAAAATGGAGTTGAAACCACTTTTGAGCCATCTCAAATACGTGTTTCTTGAGTCTAATGAAAGAAAACCCGTAATCATTTTCATGGAGTTGGTTGAGCACGAAGAAAGAGAACTGATCGAGGTTCTCAAGAAATATAAGCAAGCAATTGTATGGAGCATCGGTGATATAAGACGAATAAGTCCGGTCACGTGTATGCACCGGATCGATCTAGAAGAAGGAGTCAAACCGGTACGACAAGGGAAGAGACGTTTGAACCCTATGCTCAAGGATGTAGTCAAGAAAGAGATTTTCAAGCTCATCGATGAGGGAATCATATATCCCATTTCTGATAACGAGTGGGTTAGCCCAGTACATGTTGTTCAGAAGAAGGGAGGCATCACGATTTTGGAAAATGAAAAGGGAGAAGTTGTTCCAATGCGTTTAACCACCGGGTGATGCATGTGCATTGACTACCAGAAGCTCAATGCCACGGCGAGGAAAGATCACTTTCCAATCCCATTCATAGACTAGTTGCTTGACAAATTAGCAGGGCACGAGTATTATTGCTTTTTGGATGGCCTTTCCGGTTATTACCAAATAGCGATAGCTCCAGAGGATCAAAAGAAAACCACATTTACGTGCCCCTTTGGCACATTTACTTACCGGAGAATGCCCTTTGGCTTATGCAACGCCCCAACAACCTTTCAGAAATGTATGATATCTATTTTCACCAAGTTCATCGACGAATATCTCGAAGTCTTCATGGACGACTTTTCGTTATTTGGTTCTTCCTTTACTAATTGTTTGAGTAATTTAACTAAGGTACTTGAGCGATGTGTTCTTATTTAACTTTGATTAGGGAGAAGTCTAATTTTATGGTGAGAAGTGGGATTGTGTTGGGACATGTAGTGTCGAGTAAGGGGTTAGAAGTCGATAAGGCAAAAATCGATGTTATTGAAACCCTTTTACCCCCTAAAGATGTCAAATGAATTAGAAGCTTTTTGGGACATGCGGGCTTTTATCGATGTTTCATAAAAGATTTTTCTAAAATTTGTCGTCCGTTGTGTAAATTGCTTGGAAAAGACGTAATTTTGAGTTTGATGGTGAGTATCTTAGTACTTTTAACATTTTGAAAGAAAAATTGACACAAGCACCAGTTGTCGTTGCACCTAATTGGTCTCTTCCTTTTGAAATCATGTGTGACGAATCAAACGATGCAGTAGGGGCAGTCTTAGGACAACGAGTGGATAAAATGATGAGGGTCATCTATTATGCGAGTTACATGTTAAATATTGCCCAACATAATTATACAAATACGGAACGTGAACTATTCTCAATTGTATTTTCATTAGATAAGTCTCGTTCTTATATCGTTGGTTCAAAAGTGATTATGCACACTGATCATGTAGATCTTCGACATTTATTTGCTAAAATCTAAAGTAAACTAAGATTGACTCGTTGGATTCTTCTTTTGCAAGAATTTGATGTTGAAATCAAGGATAGAAAAGGATGTGAAAATGTGGTTGCTGATCATTTGTCTTGTATGTTAGTAGAGGGAGAGTCTAACAAATTTGACTTTGTGGACGATGTTTTTCCATACGAGGATACTAATACGATTGAAAAAGTCAATGAACCTTGGTATGCCGATTTTTTAATTACCTTGTAAAATTATCCCTAACCACCTTTCTGCCCAAGAAAGGAAGAGTTTATTGTTTAAATGCAGGAGTTTCTTTTGGGACGATCCTTACTTATACAAGCAATGCAAGGATGGACTCTTTCGAAGATGTATACCAGACGAGGAGAAGATTGGTGTATTGAAGTTTTGCCACGATGAGGGAGGTCACTTCGGGAGTCAGAAGACAGCATTCAATTTACTCCAAGTCGGTTTAAATTTGCCCTCACTATTTGGCGATGCACACTAATACTGTAAGACATGCGATAGATGTCAACGATAGGGAACGATAGGAAAGAAAGATGAGATGCCTTTGGTACCCAACCAAGTAATCGAGATATTCGATGTATGGGGCATCGATTTCATGTTCCCATTCCTGAAGAGTGGTGAGTACGAGTATATACTCATTGGATTAGATTACGTGTCAAAATGGGTAGAGACGATACCAACTTAGAAAGCTAACTCAAAAATTGTGCACAAGTTTATTCAAGAGAACATTTTCAGCCGATTCGAAGTACCAAGAGCGATCATAAGCGATGGGTGTAGCCATTTCTGCAACCGTGCCTTTGATCGAATAATGAGTAAGTATGGGGTGCGTCATAAGGTAGAAACTCCTTACCACCCATAGACCTCGGGGCAAGTAGAGACGAGCAACCGGCAGATTAAGGCCATTTTGGAGAAAACAGTGATACCAAACCATAAAGACTGGGCGACAAAATTGATCGATGCCTTGTGGGCATACCTATGGCCTACAAAGAAGTGTTGGGCATGTTATAATCTTTACGGGAATGAATCGCATATGTTGGTTGAGAATTGCTCTGGAATTCATTGATAATCCCATTCGGTTTGTTTATGGAAAGGCTTGTCATCTCCCAGTAGAGTTGGAACATAAAGCAGAATGGGAAATTCGCATGTTGAATTTGGATTTGAACGAGGCAGGGAAATATAATAAGTTGGAATTGAGTGAACTAGAAGAAATAAGAAACGATTCATACGAAATGGCATGGGCGAGCAAACGAAGAATGAAGGAAATGCATGACAAAAAGCTCGTTCATAAGAACTTGGAGGTAGGAAAGTTAGCCTTACTCTTTAATTCACGTTTCAGACTTTTTCCAAGTAAACTAAAATCGAAGTGGAGTGGCCCATATTTGATCACTGACATCAATGAGTTTGGAGTTGTAACCTTACTTGACGAGATGAATAATTCTTCTTTCCAAGTTAATGGACACCGGGTAAAGTTGTATCACGGGGGAACTATTTCCCAGAGAGATCATGAAGTGGTACTACTTAACAATCCCCCTCAAAAAGCCTAAATCTCGAACGAGGTACCGTCAAGCATAAGACGTTAAATGTTGAACTTCTTGGGAGGTAACCCAAGTTTTTCCGTTTCTTTTCTTAATCTTTTGGTTTTTGCATATATTTGTCTGTTTTTGCATGTTGGGAAAGTGCAGTTTTGAGTTCTGCAACATGAGGCGAGTTTTCCAGACCATCCGATCGGAGGCCTAGATGTAATCGATTGGACTGAATCTTCTGAAAATCGTCCGATCGGAGCAGTTAAGTGACCGATCGGATGACGGGAGAATTATTTTGGAAAGAATATTACCATTAAGGAAAGCTGGTTTGGTAAGAATTTACGAAAACATTTGTTGAGGTAGGGTGATCTTTAATTTGGGAATTGATATTGTGCCTAGGAAAGTTTTATTTTCCCTTTATTTTGATTTTATTTGAGTCTTGAAAGTACTTTCCCTCAACTCTCACCCTCCTATATAAAACCACCTTCAAGACTTATTTTTCCACAGCACCTTCTCCTTTATTACTTCATAACCTTCATTCTTGTGAACCACAAATCCCCTTTGAAAGCTCTTTACGAGGAGACGAAGAAGGCAATGAACCATCATAACAACATTGTTTATGGATGGGTGACCCAAAAAAGGTAGGAGGACACTATGGACAAGTTGGAGAATGAATTGGAGGAGCATCGTGAAAGGATCAACGAACTGCGAGCCGAAGTCAACGACAATCTCTCCGAAGAGATAGCTCTGAACAACAATATCAAGAACCTTTACAACATCTTGAATGAGGCGGATGCTGAAATTATTTTGCTGAAGGCTAAAATCATCAAGCTCGAAGCTCAGGTCGAGAACCTTTACAAGCTAGCCTTTGGACACATCCCGTCTCCTACCCCTAAATAGTCGACAAGGCCACCAATTTAGAATGGAATGATTTTGTTTCTCAAAAGTTCAACAATTGGGAATTTATCATGTATAATTATGAACGACGAGTATTATCTAACTAATGAGCGATTTTGCTCAAATTTGAAATAAATAGTTATTGGGTGTGATATAATTCGTTCGATCATGATTTTTATTTGTGAATTGTTGCAGGACCATGCTGTATTTATATACATATTTAAAAATAAAAAAAATAAATATCAAAATATATATATATATATATATATATATATATATATATATATATATATATATAATAAAAAAAGGGAAATCGTGAACAAAAATAGTCCAATCAGACATAGGCACATACCGATCGAACCAAACCTTATGGGCAAATCTGTTCGATCGGAGAAGGGCTCTATCAGATCAAATGATTGCACAAGTTATGAAAATCGGACCCCCTCACTCGAATTTCTTTTACCCTTAAACTCTATTTTTTTCCTTTGCAGAGCAATTATAGAAAACTCTCTCTTTCCACCTTCACCAAACCACAAATTGAGAACACACACGCATCCGATCAGAGAAAAGGTGCAAGTGATTGCATCCGTTTAGAGAATTCAAGGAATTAAGCACGAACTACTCAAACTACGCCAAGCTCCACAACAAGTTACAACTCATCAAATTTCAAGGTATAATGGCTGAAACTCAAACTTGTTGAATTGCTTGGAAGTTGAGTTGCAGGTGTTGTGAGAGTTGGTTGTTGGTTGTGAGAGTTGAGCTAAGTTTGGTTGAAGTTTAAGTCACACGGAAGGTGTTCGAAAAAATTCGCGAGAGAATTTTTGTTTCCTAGTCTCGATTTTTGAGTTGTTTGATATGGCGTCCTACTCTCGTTCTAAGCGTGGGACCAATTCAGGTAGAGGGTCGAGCAATACACGGGGGGTTCAGCTCCCTTCAACCTCTAGGATGACCGCGAGGTTACATTATACAAATCCTTGGTTAAACGGGACGTCTATCACCCTCGGTTCATTGACACCCACTTCTGGGACTTACAAATTTTACATAGGAGATAAGACGGGGAAGAAATTCATGGAGGGCATCAAGTCCCTCGACTTATTGAAGTGGGCCGACGTGCGATAACAAGGTTATCGCTCTCTCATGCTCGAATTCTTCACGACATTCAAGGCACTTGTCGATGAGTCCTTTGAGTGTCGTCTCCGCAACCGTTCACTCCACACCTCCATGGGTGACCTCGATTTCATCTTTGGAATCGATAGCGAGAGAGAGGCAAACAAAACATTTCAGCTTGACGACTACGACAAGAAAACTTGGTGGACCAAACTTTCTGGATCACCACCAGAGCTCGGCTGTCATTTTAATTCAACGTCCCTTAGGCCAAACGCAATCTACCCGACTTTATAAATTCTTCATGCAAGTGCTCTTGGGGAAAGAGGATGCGACAAGAATATCTTCCTACGAGTCGGAAGCACTGTGGATTGCGTACCACCGAGGCAACGCGAATATCTATCCACTCTTTATTGTGGCTATTGAAAATGTTCAACAAGTGCGGGAGAAGAAAATGGCAAAGCTCACCTTGGGAGCCTTTATCACTAAGCTTGCCCGGCACCACAGTTGTGACCCCTATGGCGATGATATCGTGTATCCGAGAGTGGTGATGCTGGTTGAGAGTCGGACGATCAATGGCTAAAATGTAGCTATTCCAACATTCATGGTACCCTCGGAGAGGAAAAGAGCTGAGGTGATTGAGGACACTGACGACGATGATGATGACGATGCTGATGGAAATGGGGACACCCAGGAGGAGAACGTGAACGATGGGGATGGAGGGGCTGAAAACACCAGTTTCAAGAATTATGAACATGGCAACTATGGGGAGGGTTTGTACTACTCGGACGAGCAGTGGAGGCAGCAACAGGATTTCCAGGAGAGCATGATGGAACAAATGAGGCAATTGGGTCTTAATCAAGAAGAGCATGCGAGAACTACTCGTCAAGATGCCTGGGAAGCACGAGAGGAGGCACGGGAGGAGGCGAGGTATTTGCGAAGCACATTAACGATGTCGGGAACCAACTTGGCTGAAACGAATCAAAAAATTTTGCCCGGTTGACCAACAATGTTGAAGCAAATCATGGATACATTGTCACAATGGACGAGCGCCTCTTCCGTCTTGAGCAATGCTACCCACCTCCACCTCCAGATGACATGGACCAGAAGGTGGGCCCATGCCCCATCTGTATCATCATTCTATCCAAACTTTTATTCGCTTTCTAGACTATTTGCATTTATTCGGATTTATTAGATGTATTAATATTTTTATGTGTTTGTGATTGGGTGATTATGGTTAACTTATGGTTTCGTTAATTGCTTGTTATGGTTCTGTGCACTTGTTTGAGTTCCACATATTCATGTTTAGCATTTTTAGCAACCAGGATTTTGCTTATTTTTATGAAAAGGGGGAGGGGGCTGTGTCATTCGTTCGGAGACACAGATGTGACCGATCGGATCAAACATCCTGGACTGTCATCCGATCGGATGACTTGAGCAACCGATCAGACAAAGCAAACTGTACACAACCTGGGTTGTAGAGTTCCATGCATGTCTAGTTCGAACCATTTTGGGTAACATAGTCATATATTTGTAACAAAATGTTAATCAGACAATTAATTTCGTCAACTTTTGTTGAATATATGCCCTTGCTTATTTGTGTTTGTACTGTCTTGCCTGTCAGAATCATGTATTATGTGATCTTTCGTTAGAGTCTTTCGAGCTTGTTTAGTGCAAAATTTTAAAAAACCTACTTATATATATATTTATTTAAAACAACACTTATTCGTTAGCAATTTTGCTAAACTTTAAAAACTTGATCACCTCATTTTCAAAAGTTTGAATTAAACCTTGAAAGAAGCCTTGTGTGTTTTTCAACATTTCATGTTGTGATTCTATTAGGGCTTTGAGAAGTCTCTAAAGTTGCATGTGTGCATTTGGTTTTGAAAATGACGATAGGCACATATAAAACCCGATTTCAGCTATATTCAGAAATAAAACCACTATAAATTCCTAATGAGCCCCTTTGAGCCTTTATTCTGTCTCTTTGTTATCCATGAGCATAATTGTAGCTCTTATTTCGGTTAAATTTATGAGATGAGAGTTTTATTTATCAATGGTTTAATGAGATATGACTATTGCAGAGTGGTGATTAGTGTGATACTATTAAAAAATAATAATAATAAAATAAATAAAAAAAAGTTTAAGGGTGCTTAATCATAAGAGCATGTAGATGTTAAGAAAGAAAGCCTATTCATAAAGGCAAACAAGTATAGAAGGAACTAGCACTCTTGTTCCTTAAGATCGGGCGTATCAATTCAGTTTTGGGGTAAGAAATAGCCTTAACTATAAAAGGCTAAGAATAGTGTTATATGGTCATTTTGGGAGGAATGAGGGGCAGAATTTTGTTGTACGCTTAAAAATTGGGATTGAGTGCGTTATTGATTGTGTTTGTTTGCAAGTTAGCCACACATCTTTACATATGAAATACCTTACCAAAGAGCCTACATTACAACCCTAGAAAGTCCTAATCCGATCCTTGATTAAATATGCACATATATGCGATGTACGAGTTTTCGATTTTCATGAGTCGTTGAATGCATGTTTATGTTAATCCGAGCGTATATACTTACCTTTTGAAAAACACGAGCGAATGAGTGTACCATAATATATTTCCCTTTTGCGAGGATGCATTCTTTTGATTTAAAGGTGAAAAAGTAATACGAGTTTAGACATATAGTTTTCGACAAAAGTGTTTATATTTGAAAAACTAAATTATATGCACAACATGACTCTTTGCTCTAACTATTTTCACTTCTCTTGATTTTGATCCTTTCGTTTGTTCGAGGACGAACAACCCAATTAAGCAAATGGTGGTTTATTCATACATATTTGTTATGAATCTGTATATAATCGAGTCATGTTTGAGTCTTTTTGTTTTCTTTTTCGGGTTAAGATTAGGCTAAATTACATAGTTTTGCATTCTTTGCCTTCTTGCTTAAATTTCCGACTTATTGATCAATAATCGGTCCAATTGAGAGTAATTCCTTATTTTCTCATACAGCTAGAGCGTCCGGTGGATCTGATGGACAAGGATAAAGGAAGCAACGCTCAAAAGTAGCTTAAAGGACACTCATCCGATCGGACGAATTATATCTCCGATTGAATTGACTAGTGGAGCAGACAACAGACGAACAAACTGACACACCGAATGAAGCTGCGGACAGAAGCTTTCGTCCGATCAGATAATACCAGCCTCCGATCGGACACGTACGTTACGAATGCAGAATTTTTTGAAATCTTCAGTTACAAAATGGTTTGGAGTCTTTAAAACTAAGGATTAAGGTCAGAATGCAAACCTTTTTGCCAGTTTGTAAGAAAGATAGTCTGAAGAAGCCATAAAACATTCCAATTAGTAGAGAGATTGTACACATCTCTCGTACCTCTAGCATAAAGCCCTTACGACAATCTTAGTACGGTTCGACTATTTTGCATACATCGTTCGTCGCTGGAATCCAAGGTTTATGACAATATTTGAGGTCCCGGCGCAATCTTTGGAGTGGTCAAGTTCATCATCAACGTTCGTTGAAAGTAGTCTCGATGATTATTAACATCTAAACTCATTTTCTTGAATTGGTCTTAATTAGTTTGATTGGGCAATTGTGTTGAATCGTTTAGTGAAGACTTTGTTGGGATTGTATTTATGATTTGTTGGTTTCTCGATTTATTATTGTCGTATTCTAATTATTGGATGTTTGGATGATGTTTTAATATTTAATCGGTTGATAATATTTTTGATTGAATTCGTTGAATGAGTTGCTGCATTTTAGTTATTTCAATTGGGTTAAATCTTGGTTGAACGTTGGAAGATGAATTAATTGGTTAGGAAAAGCATGATTAATATTGGATAATGATGTCGTTGTAGTATAGTGAACTAATTGTTTGGTGTTTGATAGTTATTAAGGTGATTTGGATGTTAATTAGTTATTGGTCATGCATGATAAGAGTTAAGCGTATTTTAAGATCTTTCGTATGATGTTAGATAGTTCGTAACCGAGTTTGCTAAATTAGTTTTCATACTTCTTGTTAAGAGGTTGACACCCTCGAAGCAAGAAGAGTTTGAGTTTATTCAAGTTTAGTCGAGTTCACATTCCCAAGACCTCCCTTGATTGTGTGTTTTAGAATTAGAAATTGTGTTATTAATATAATAAACTTCATTGACTCCAATTTCCATTCCTCAAGAGATTCGACTCGAGTTTACTTGCTAGTCTACGGTGACCCCGTACTCTTGCGGGTGAACTAAAACCTTTCAAATGTAGACGCGGACTTGTTTAACTAGATTTTAATTTTGAAAGGAACCAAAAATTCGGATCATAAGGCTAGGAATTCTTGGATATTTTGAGGATCGCGTTAGTTATTTATCCATTTGAAAAAGAAGAAGTCATCAGAAAGTACGTTCTGGGCCGAGATGAGCAAAGCTTCATCACCATATGGTTGAGTCTCTGATACCTCTTGGTGAACCAAGCAATATAGCTTTGTAAGGACTCATTGGGTTATTACACGATAGTGGTAATCATTCTTTTTGGTGTAAACGTGGCCTTGGAGACCTTGAAATGTCTCTTGAAGGAGGATCTCAACTGTGGCTAGGAACAAATGGAGTGTAATGGCAACGAGCGATACCACCTTAACGGGATTTCATCAAGTGTCATGGAAAATATGCGGCACATGTACGTGTCTATTGTGCCGAGCATATCCATATATTTTATAATGACTTAAACGTGAATCAGGATCGCTATTTCTTTTATAGAGGGCGATGGGGGGGACTTTCAATTTGCCTGCCAGTGGTTCTTAAAGGAGCTTGATGGATAAGTGGGACGCGTCATTACATGTTGAGCTGATATTCATGGTCGGATTTATATTGGATAAGTATTATGGAATGGGGAAGCAATTTGCTTAGCCTCTAATTAAGTTATCTACTAATTTAATTACTACAAATCGGAAGATTCATCATTGATTCTTCACCGTGGTAAGGGTACACTTAAATTAACATTGATTTTGCTATTGACCGACTTCATGGGGAGGTCTTATGGAGCTTCACTGGCTGGGTTTCTGAGCCGAGAAAAAACATTTTTAGGTGATGAGAACATGAGACGCCGTGCAATGGGGGGCCTGTCAAGGCTTCTATTAGCATTTTTTTTGGCCTCCTCATCCAGTTTTCTCTTCCCATTTTTTCTAGCATCACCCTCGACGGGGTCCGATTCAGAGTGTCCTTCAAGTAGTTTGACGTTCTTGTGGGTGGCAACCATAGTTTCTGGCACCAAGATTGATTTTGCAGCTTTTTTCATCATCTCTTCAAACTCCTTTGCAAAGGCAGGATGTTGCATGAATGATTTCACCTGCTCAGGGTTGACCTCATTTCAGCTGGATTAGATTGTTTTTTCCTGACTCTCTCTCCTGGTGTCTCTCTTAGAACAGTTCGAAGGACTCATTTTAGTTAATTGGATAAAAATTCTTTTATCAAGGTATACCAACAACATTGAAGGTTTGACGGTCAATTTTTTTACCAAAAAATGAAGCAACGAAGAACAGGAAAAAAGGAGGAGGAGCTGATCAAGCGAGTAGAGAAGGTTTATCAGTGATGTAGATAAAAAATATTCACTTTTTCTAACGCCATTTTGTTTAATCTAAAAGTAGCTTAATAAAATATAATAATTAAAATAAATAAATCATTGAAATAAAATAATAAAATAGGTTGGAAAAACTGCTTAGTTATATTAATCTTTTTTGAGCTTGGATCTGCCTTAACTAGATCCTTATGCAAGCATAAACTCTTGAATACATGCTTTCTCTCTCTGAATCTCTCTACATGCTCTCTCTCTAGAAAATTTGGAACCCCTTCTCTCTCTCTCTCTTGAATAGGGTATTTATATGTTTCCATTGAAACCCCAATGGACATTTGTCACTTCCAGATTTGTCGTTGGAAAAACATTAGCCACAAGACATTAAAACCTAACCCTAATTTCTTATTTTCCACCGAATAAAATCCATCCTCTTTTAGTTGAATTTTGAGCCTTTTTCCTATCATGAACCGTCAGCCGGTTCAGGTTCACATGCCTAAATGTACACTTGCACGATGACCTGGCTCAGCAGTCTAAGAATGTTGAACTGGTCGGGTTTCATTTGGTTGGTCGAGATGATGATCTTGAACCTAGTATGTTGAGTTAGTGGGTTTTCACTTGGTCAATCGAAATGGTGATCTCGAATCTGGTCGACTGTGCTGGTAGGTTTACACCTAGTTGATGATTAATCATCAAATACATCATCTGAGTAAAGGTCAATTGGTCAATGCGGTAGGTCACGCCAAACGAGGTTATGGAAGATAAGTCCGATCAGAGCCAAGCTGGTGGGCGATAAATATTTGGGCTTATGCGTTGACACAAACAAAAAAAATTAGCCAGCCCCGCTGGCTTTTTTAGCCACGTGTGTTCTTAGGGTTCGTTTGGCATTTGGGACCAGTGTTTTGCATGTAATTGTGGTGTTTTTCTCGTGTTTTAATTAAGGTTTAGTGTCGTTTATAGTGGAATTGAGTCGAGTTTCGTTAGGGTATTAAGTTGTTTTCTTGTTTTAATATTTTGAGCTTTATGTATACGATATTGGTGATGTTTGTATGATTCTTGAGTTTTTAAGTTCAAAATTCTGATTTTGTAGGTAGCTAAATGAATTAGATTTGCGCCAAGACGTGCCGGAATGAGCTTAAGTTCAAGCCGAGGCATTGAGGCCCAAAAACCGTGCCAAAACAAGAAAACCGAGCTGAAAGCAGCCCGAATTGACTACCATGCAACCGATCGACTGGGAACAACTCAAATTGACTGAACAACAGAGGCTAACCCATTTTAGTAGCAAGGCAGTCGATCGACTACCAACCTATCGATCAACATGCAGTCGATCGACTACACCGCTGCTTTTGACAAATTTGCCCCTGTGAACCTCTATATAAACCCCACATCTTTTCCCAACAAAGACATCCACTCTCCTCCCAACTCTTGCATGGTTTTGGGATTTAATTTCTCTCTCTAGATAAAAGATTTAATTTCAAGCTTTTCCTTAGGTTTGTAAGCTCAAGAAGAATTCAAGGCATCACTTGGGTTTTATTTGCTTTGTAATTTCATTCAAGTTTTTGGATTCTCTTTCTTAATTCAAGTAGGTTTTTCATTATTTTCTTCCTTGTTCTTTAATTTCAAGCTTGTTCTTCAATTTATGTATTTTTTTCCTAGTTCTTAGATTTGTTGTTAGATTTGTGATTTGGTTTATGGAATTTAGGTGAGTGACACACCTTGATTATAGATCAGGTCTTTGATCGTTTTTATTTTGAGTATTTCATATGCTTTATTTTGGTTTTTATTTTCTTTCATGGTTTTATGTTGAATCCTAGATCTCTTCGTTTCTAGTTATTTCTTGGAAGTTTTTTAACTTTCATGTCAACTTTTATTACTTTTTCTATTGGTGCTTTCGATTTTCATTAATTTGCATTATTTAAGTTTTATGATCATGCATGCATATTATAACTTAGGCTTACATGCTTGTACTTTGTTGTTTCTTTGCTTTTTATTGCCTATTTTGATTATTACTTGCAATTTCAATATGGCATACGCATGAGGCATCCAAATTACTTGATTTACTTTTCATAGATCGTCATTGTTTCTCATTTATTTTCGTTTATTTCCATTTTATTTCGTTTTCCTTTAATTTTTCAAGCTAGAAACTCATTGGTTCATACAATCGCATCGATTTACGATAATACCAAGCCACATGAACCTATCTATACTACACCCACTAAAATTCCATAAAACAAAATAGAGCCGTTGCGACTTGGCTTGGTTATGGTTTTTGATTTGCTTGTAGTTTATTTGTGTTTCTAGCTTACTTTTGTATTTGATGTTTTTATTGAGTGTATGCAAGGTCATCGAATCCTTGGGAACGATTTGGCTCCTTACATTTTGAACCCCAAGTGATTAAGGCATTCAAGACGTTCCTTAGTTACTACTCACGGTATAGCGAATAATCATTCGAATACCGGCCCGTTCCCCAATCCCAATGGGAAATCTCCACTGGTTGATCCTCAAAGCTCTAATACCCCGAGCCTGTTGTTCATGTGGAGCCATCCCCATCAAGTCATAAACCCGGGCTTTCGACTCCAAACCCAACGAGCCCTCCCGACCACGCTCTAGGAAATTAAGGGAGTGGTTTCACCACTCATGGACATGCCATGGTCCTACACCAAGGTACCTCACTCCTTCCGAACCCTTCTAATGCTTTCATTTCAAATACTTATGGCAATGGAGGTTACATTCCTAACATGGGAGGGCATGGTGAAAACCATGTTGGGAATGGGATGTATAGTAATGGTGTTGACAATATGGGAGGGCATGGTGTGAACCATGTTGCCAATAGTGGAATCGGCAATTGTCAACCCAACATGGGACAGCATGATGCA
The DNA here is from genome assembly GCA_014905375.1 of Phtheirospermum japonicum. NCBI lineage: Eukaryota > Viridiplantae > Streptophyta > Magnoliopsida > Lamiales > Orobanchaceae > Phtheirospermum > Phtheirospermum japonicum. The sequence continues at coordinate 672,469 of BMAC01000688.1, read as the reverse complement.
AACCATGTTGGGTCTAGCGGCTTCATGGGTAAGAATGGTCCGTATGGAGGTTATGATGCTCCCAGTAACTTTCCGAATATGCAAAATCTGAATTTCGGTCCGTATGGAGGTTATGGTGCTCCCAATTTTCATCCGGATATGTACAATGGAAGCTTTGTTGGTCCGAGTGGGAATGTTGGTAGCCATAATCCGAATCCCGACCTGTATGGAGTTCCTCATGCTTATAATCACAATCATGCTCTGAATGTGAATCTTAATGGTAATGGTGGAGGTCCAGGCTATGGAGGTGCCGACAATAATGTTCACGAGGTCACTCCCGACCCTTTTGCTTTGTTCGGGGGTATGAGCCCCAATGCCCAAAATGCCCATCCCGTCTTTGTTATGTGAAAAGTTGGCAAAGCCTTTGTGGAGGTGACTATTTCGTCTTGTGTATTCCTTCCTCCTGAGGTTATGGCTATTGATATAAGATCGCTCGATTTTGATCGGCTTCTAATATTTCATGGGTTTGCTAAAGAGGATCCTCTTCAATTCCTTCGGCAATTTTTGTGGCAAGTCTCGAGTTTCCATCGTCCAAATCTAATGAGTTTAGAGCATCTTCAACTCCGTTGTTTTTCTTATGCTCTTCAAGATAAGGCGTTGTCATGGTTTATGAGTATCCCTTCCAACTCCATTCATACGTAGGATGAGCTTTCGGTGATATTCTTGGATCATTATTATTCCGATGAAAAGACAGTCGAGTTGAGGATCAAGATTATCTTGTTTAAGGAAATGAAGAATGAGCCATTTCACTAGGCTTGGGCTTAGTTCCAAGATCTTTTCATGAGTTGTCCACATCATCGTATGTCAAAGGAACTTCTAATCCAAAATTTCTACGAGGCGTTGGACCCACACTTCTAATACATGGTGGATACGTCGGCGGGGGGAAATATGAAGGATCAACCTCCTTAAGTGGTTCACAAGATTTTCACAATTCTATCCAGAAATTCTCAACAAAAGTCTTCTCGAGTGATGTTTTCTAGTTCCAATGAAGTGAGTGATGTTTCTTCCTTAGGGAGCTTGAGTTGGAAAAGAAACTGGCGGCTATGGAGGCTCAAATTGCTAAGTTGTATAGACCAAGCCCGGATCCCCCATGTGCATCGTGCGGAGTATTTGGTCATAATACTACGTCTTGTCCTTCAAATCCTTCTTTCTATATGCGGATGCCTCAATCGGAGGAAGTGTGTGGGGTTCAAGGGTATCAAGCGGGACCCGGTGTTGCTAAGCCTTCTTTTGCTCATCCACCGAATCACAATCCTCCCTATCATCCAAGCAACCACATGCATCCGAATTTTAGTTATGCCAATACAAATTCAGGTGTTAATCCTCTTGCGGGTCCCACACGTCCGCCTATTTCAGGGAATGCTCCTACTCCACTGATTTGCACGTTTTTGTACGTGTTTTTTTACCTTTTTATGCCGTGTTTGCATGTGTTTTGCTTTCATTTATGGGTGCTAGGAGTCGATTTGGCTGTTTTTGTTAGTTTTAGGTTCTTGTATAATTTGTGCGGTTTTTATTATGTTTTCGTAGTTTTTCACTAGTTTTTATATTTTTGGTCGTAGAATGACCAAGCGGGATCAGCACACTTTTGGGTCATTCCATCGACTCTCCATGGAACGGACAATCAAAGACAAGCAAGGGAACATAGCGTAAACAAGGATCGACAACCGGATAGCTGGAGCAGAAAACGAGAAAACCGAGCTGGGAGCAGCCACGTCAGTCAATCAACTAACCTTTAGTCGATCAACTAAACCAGTCCAAATCGACTACTCGGCAGAAAGCTTAGCCGTTCAAGGATGAAGCATTCGATAGACTTCCTTTCAGTCGATCGACTGCGTCGCAGAAAATTTCATAATTTTGGCTCCTTTTAACGATTTTGCACCTACGACTTGGTTTTTATATCCCTGCCCTTTCTTATCCTCCCTTGGTGGTTTTGGACTTTTTCCATCTCCTCCAAGTCCATCTTCATTTCCATTACTTTAAAACCCTAGTTTATAATTTTTAGTTTAGTTTAGTTTAGTTAGTTAGTTGTTCTTAGCAAGTGTTGGAGAGGGTGACACCTCCTTCATTTGTGGATCTTTTTTGTTAAAGTTTGATTTATCTTTCAAGATTGTAATCTAGACTTGAAGCTTTTATTGGAATGTTAATATTGGTCGTAATCTTTTCCTTTATTATTATGTGTTGTTATTGTTTATTGTTCTTGTTGTTGTGTTTGTTATTAGGCTTTGGTTTGGGTTGTTTTTCATTATTCTTCAATTTCACATTTCTATCTTCTAATTTGTTCTCGTTCTATTGGCAAAACTCCATTGTAGCATCTTGAGGCTTTTTGCTCATTTTAGCTAGACAAACTTTTGGTCTTTGAAAGATGTATGGGACTTTACTCTTTAAATAATTTGACTTCTTTACATTTAATGCTCTTTGACTCTGTAATGTTTTACGACTTTGTTTTTCCTTCCACTTTCTCTTTCAATTTACAAGCTTTCTTTGGTTTAGTTGTTTTTAATTTATTTAAGGTTTTTAATTAAGTTTAATTAGTTTTACCAAAGTTAATTACTTTCCAGCAAGTCTAATTAGTGTTTTCAAGCTTTCATTTTAATTCTAGTATTAGCATAAATCAAACCCAAACTAAACAAATGACTTAATTATTTCCTAGTGTAAATTAGTTTAATTGAGATTAACAATAGATTAAGTGAAAACACCGACCGCCGATAATATCTATCCTCGAGAGACACGACTCGGAAAAACTTACCACTCTACAATCGACTCCGTACTATTACGGAGACGATTTCTTAGAGTGCTAAGAAATCTTCGATCAAGTTTTGGCGCCGTTGTCGGGGATAGATTAAGGCTAATGGTGTTTTTAATTACTTCTCTTATTATCTTAGTTAGTAGTTAGTTTAGGTTTTTATTTTACTTTCGATGCCCGTAATCCTTTGTTGAGTGTTGTGCATTCTAGGTAGGCGATAGTTCGGACGAGAGGCCAAGAAAATCAACTCATTCGAGAATCTGATGTCACCCGCCCACACACACCACGATCAAGGGATGCCTTCGCATCAAGTGTCAACTGGGCTCGCATCATCACCTCACGGCCCGCTTGATTAATCCAACCGGGGATGGCAAACTACCGAGCTAGTTTGCCATATGATGACCCTTATGTCTAAACTCCCGAATATCCAAATTCGTACACCACTCCGCCAAGCTATCGGGTCCCCTTGATTTATGATGACCTGTATGCTTCGAGCGGTCGAGAATGGGCCCACCCTTTTGATTATTCCGACCCACGTCCTCCATATTATCCACTAGTTTCATATTCGTATAATCCGAGTATGGATCCTTATTCACCGCCTCGTGATTCTTATGATCCCGGTTTTGGCAATTCTTATGCTCCACTCGTCCCGCCTTCTTCTTACCCGAGCTTTAACACGAATGCTCCACCAATTCATGATTCATATTCTTGGAGCTACAGCCTTTACGATCTACCCATCTCAAGTTCGTATACTTCGAGCGATGATCCTTACGCCACTCTTTCTCAATATTCGTCTATGCCCCAACTCCCGGACATAGAGCCTCTCTTAGGCATGCTCGTGGAGGCAATTCGAATAAAAGAATGAACACCTTGCTCGCATGGAGACTCAAATAGAGAAAATTGCAAACGATGTGGACGAGCTAAGACAACCTTGTCTTGACGAGATTCCCATCTTTGATGTGGTGGATCCCACCTTTGTTGAAGGAAATTCAAGCTTTGATGGTATTTTGGAAGAGATGTGTAAGGTGGTGGAATTATAGGGTGAGGAGAAAGGGTCGGGAGTTGGCGTTACCCCTCTCGTGCTTCTTAAAGATGTCATAGAGGAATGTGTGGGGGAGTCACATTTGGGGTTTCCAATGGCACTTGGAATGTTGAGTTCACTTGATCTTGGTGAGGATGATGAAGTTGTGCCGATTTTGGAGGATGTAGAGATGCTCGAGCCTCTTTTACCACCACCCGATACCTTATGTTTACTTGAAGAGGTAGTTGAAAAGGTAGTGGTGGATGCGTTGGACCCTACTCTCTCGTGCCCGACTATGATTACTACAAAAGTTGAGAGAAAGGAGATGGTGGTCAGGGATACAAAGGAGTAAGTCGACCCATTTTTCAACGATCAGGTTTTGGTGGTCGACTATTCACTCTTTTGACCTCCGAATAAAGCCCGCGCTTTTGATGTTTTGATCTTCCGGCATATTCGACTTGCCCGCCTTGGTGATTTTTGTCACCCGGTGTGTCTACTAGAGAACACCAGGCGTGGCATGATCACCACCTCTTCTTGATGCCGGATAGAGTCAATTGTATAAATCATCGAGCTATAGACGTTGAAGTAGCGCTTATTGGGAGGCAACCCAATTTCAAAAAAAAAGGAGAGAAAAAAAAAGAAGAAAAAAAATACAAACAAAATAGAAATTTCGAAAACCCCAAAAAGATTTTTACTTTTTGTAGATAACTTGTTTTTGCAACCCCCCGTTTGTTTATTTCTTGTAGGTCGCTTGTCTCGACTCCTGAAGAGGACTTATGCACGACTGCATCATCACACGCTTGAGAATAGGGGCGTTTTCTTTTCTCTTGCACTTTTTACCGCTTCTTATCTTAATTTGCAATGAGGACATTGCTAGGTTTTAAGTGTGGGGTGGTTAGAGTTCGCTTTAGGATTTTAAGATTATTTGTATGCTTGCTTGTGGTAATTCAAGAAGATGTGTGTTATATTGCTTGGAACCTTGGCGAAGTGATGCGATTTTAATGATTTGATTAGGAAGTTTAGAATTTCGATCGGATTTAGTGTACTTAGGAAATTTGATATGTTGGGAACTTTGTTCGGCTTTATCTTCGTGTTATCCTCGAGCTCAATATAGAACTAGTGCCTTAACTATCCTCATCATCGAACACTCTCTATAGGGTTTTTGTTTTGTATTTTGGAGTCGTCAATTGCTCCATGTGCTCAATCGGAAATATGTGTAAATTGGTAGTAGCAAAAAGTGATCGTAGCCTTTGTACCCTCATTGATTTAAAAAAAATAAAAATAAAAAATATGAAAAAAAAGGAAAAAAAAACAAAAAAAAAAATGATGATGAATAAACAAGGATACGATATAAATCCTTGAATTTATTACGTAATAAACGTGCAACCCTTGCACATTTCTTCTTTTCCCTTTTTAGATTTTGTTTGTCAAAGAGAGTTATAGATGATTGAGGCTAGTAGGGAGCATTTAACGGTTCGAGCGTGTATAGACCTTAGCCGGGGTAAGGACGAGGGGACCGACTTGGAGGGTTACCTAGTACTTTTAGGTTTCGAAAGTTAATCTAAATTTTTCTTGTTAACGCATTTTTGTCATCGCTTTTGATCAAGCTAACGGGCATTGTAGCATGCGATGTCTCGAATTAGGTTTTTGTGCATTAGTTTAGGATCACCCGGGGGTAGTTTCGTAATTCTAGATTAGATTTGCTTGAGGATAAGCAATCGTTCTAAGTGTGGGGTGGTTGATTTGCACGTTTTTGTATGTGTTTTTGTTACCTTTTTGTGTCATGTTTGCATGTGTTTTGCTTGCATTTACGGGTGCTAAGAGTCGATTAGGCTGTTGATTTGCATCTTTTTGTACATATTTTTGCTATTGTTTTTGTATCACGTTGCGTGTGTTTCGCTTGCTTTTAGGTGTTTTAGGAGTCGAGTTGGCCGTTTTTTGTTATTTCTAGGTTTTCGTATTTTTGTACGTTTTATTATTAGTTTTCGTAGTTTTTCACTATTTTATTTTTCTATTGGTCATAGGGCGTCCAAGCCGGGCCCGCGCTCATTTGGGATCGTTGATACTTGACTCGGGAATGAACGGACAAAGCAAGGAAGCGTACGAACGAGGTTCGATTAACCGGCGGACGTGAAAAAATGAGGAATCGAGCCGAGTGCAGCAATCCAGTCGACCGACTGGAGTTCAGTCGATCGACTGCCCTTCTACTCGATCGACTGGAACTCCAAAATCGACTGGATTCCAGGGACTTTTGGCATTTTGGACAATGCAGTCGATCGACTGCCGATGAGGTCGATCGACTGCTGTCGATCGACTGGAACTCCGAGGATCGACTGATTCCAGGGCTTTTGGCCATTTTGACAAGAGCAGTCGATCGACAGGAGAGTCAACCGATCAACTGCTTTACAGTCGATCGACTGAAAAGCAGATTTTGTGAAGATTTAAGTAATCAGACGTCTTTTCGAAGCTAACAACTTGCAGCTGAGGACTTTCTTCTCCAAGGAAGCTCCCTCAACACCAGATCATATCTTCTTCCTTTCATCTGGATCAATTTTAATTCCCAATAATTCTAGTAATTAGTAATAGATTAGTTAAGCTTTAGATCTTAGTTAGTTAGTTGTTCAAGCCTTGATTTAGTTTTCTTTTGTGAAGAATCCTTCAAGCTTTCAAGCTTTTCCACTTCAAGCTTTTGTGGATCATTACTCTTGGTAATATCTTTCCATTAATATAGTTTTATTTCCTTGTTATTTCATTTAATTGTTTGTTGATGTTTGATCGTAATTTAGTTGTTATTTTGATCATCAAACCTCTATTTTCATCTTATAGCTTTTGAGCTTTTGAACTTATGCTTTTAAGTTGTTAAGTTGTTAGATCAATCTTTAAGTTTTTAAAAGTTTCATATAATCTTCCTTGTTAAACCTTTAATTATTGCTAAGTTAATTTTGTTGACTTTTTCAAATAAGCTTGACTTTAATTTTCCCTCCATTTTCCTTAATTTCAAAATTATAAGGTTTTATTAGTTAATTAGTTTAGATTGATCGTTTTTAAATAATCTTTAATTTTCTTTTCATTTTCAATGTTTTTAAATCTGGTATTTTAATATAAATCTTAGTCGTAAAAACTCAAAACCGAACAATGACTACTGCTTTCCTAGTTTAGAATAGTTAGTCGCTACCGACGATAAGAAAAATTAAGAAACCGACAAGCCAATAACATCCATCCTCGAGAGACAAGACTCGGGAAGAAATCGCCGCCCTACAACCGGCTCCGTACTCTTGCGGAGACGGATTCTCAAATTAGAGCGTCGAGGATTCGTCGATCAAAAATTTGGCGCCGTTGTCGGGGATGGATTAAGGCCAATGGTGTTCTTAATTACTCTTATCGTTAACGTAGTTAGTAGTTAGATTAGTTCGTTGTTTTACATTCGATACGCGTAATCTTTTGTCGTTGTTTTGTATGCAGGGTAGGTCCGACGTCCCGTTACCTCCGCTATTATCACAATTAATCGAGGAGCGAATGATGGCAACTCCGTTCGAGAGCCCGATTCTGCCCAACCACACTCTAGACGCTCAAAGGATGCCTCCGCTGCTTAATTGACCCGGCCGAGGATGGCAAACTACCGAGCTAGTTTGCCATACGACAACCCTTACATCCAAACTCCCGAATATCCAAATCCATACACCACTCCCGAATATGACGACCCGTATGCTTCGATCGGGAAAGAATGGATCTACTCTTCCGATCATTATGACCCAAATCCTCCACATTCACCTCCATTTTCGTATCTCCATAACCCAAGCATAGATCCGTATGCACCGACTCGTGATCCTTTTGATCCGGGTTTTGACGATCCATATGTTCCACTCGCCCTTCCTTCGAGATATGATTCTTACAATCTACCCACCTCTAGCTCGTATACTCCGAGCGATGACCCTTATACCTCACTCTTTCAAGATTCGTCTACGTCCCAACTCCCGGGTGTGGAGTCTCTCTTAGCCGACCTCATGGAATGCCTCGCTCGCATGGAGACTCACGCAAAACAAATTGCAAATGACGTGGACGAACTTAAGGAACCTTGCCTTGACGAGATGCCCATCTTTGATGTGGTGGTGCCCACGGTTGGTGACCTCAATTCAAGAATTGACGATCTTTTGAAAGAGGAGCGCTATGAGGTGGATTTAGACGATGAGGAGAATAGATCGGAAGTCGGCGTAACCCCTCTCAGGTATTGCGAAGAGGTTGTGGTGGAAAGTGAGGGGGTGTTATCTTTGGGGTCTCCGATTGCACTTGGATTGTCGAACTTACCTGCTTTAGGCGAGGAAGATGTAGTTGTGCCGGTCTTGGAGGATGTGGAGTTGATCAAGCCTCTTTTTCCACCACCCGACGCTTTATTACTACTTGAACATGAGGAGGTGGAAGAGGACAAGGAAGATGTGCGGGGTCCTACTCTCTCGTACCCGACTACGACTATTTCCAAATTTGAGAGAAAGGAGATGACGGTCGGTGAGACGGAGAAATACGTCGACCCGTTTTGGGATGATCATGTTTAGGTGATCGACTCACTCTTACGACCACCGAAGCAAGCCCGCGTTCTTGATGTTTCGATCTTCCGGCTTGCCCAACGCGCCCGCCTCGGTGATTTTGATCACTCGGTGTGTCTACTCGAGAACACTAAGGCGTGGCATGATCGTCACCTCTTCTTGGATCCTGGATAACATTTTTGTATAACCGTCGAGCGAACGACGTTAACCAAACGCGCTACGTGGGAGGCAACCCACGACGTTCTAACCCTTTCTAACTCTTTTCTTGTTTTTCTTTTAATTTTGTGTATATATTCTATCTTTAATTAGTGTTAATGGAGTTTTTGGGTTTGTGTAGGTTCAGCCATGGAGTCTTGGGACAAAAGAGGATCGAAAATGGAGGTTGGCTGCTGAAATGCAGTCGATCGACTGAATACCTAGTCGATCGACTGGTATGTAGTCGATCGACTGCCCAATCGACTGGTGGTTCAACATCAACTGGATTCTAGGTAATTCTGAACTTTTGGCATGAGCAGTCGATCGACAGCCGACAGTCAATCGACTGCGGTCGATCGACCGAATAAGGGCAGTTGACCGACTGCCCAACAAACCCTAATCTTCGCTTTTATTCTCAAAATGCAAAACAATTTAAAAAAAAAATCCAAAAAAATTAGAAAATTCAAAAACTCAAAAATATTTTCGTTTTTGTAGATAGTTTATTTTTGTGCAAATTTTCCAGACTTACCTTACCTTGTAGATAGCTTGTTGCTTGCCTCGGCTCCCGGCAACGACCTTTGCACAACCACGACGACACAAGCTCGGACATAGGGGTGTTCTCTTTTCCCTACACCTTTTTACTGCTTTTGTTAGCTTTAATACGCAATGAGGACATTGCTAGGTTTTAAGTGTGGGGTGGTTAGAGTTCGTCCTAGGTTTTTAATTTCGTCGTATGCTTGCTTATGTTAATTTGAGTAACGTGTGTGCTATTATTGCTTGGACCCTTGGCGAAGTGACGCGGTTTTGATGATTTGTTAGGGTGTTTAGATTTTCGATCGAATATAATGGACTTATGTAGTTTATCTTGTTGGGATCTCCATTCGGTTTTAGCTTCGTGCTATCCTTGTGCTCATTTAGAACTAGTGCCTCGACTAGCCCTAGTCATCAAACGCTCTCTGTAGGTTTTTGTTTTGTAATTTGGAGTCGTCAATTGCTCCACGTGCTCGATCGATAAGTTTATAAGTTGTTAGTAGCAATGAATGATTGGAGTCGTTGAAAGCTTCGTATTTTTATCTTTATTCATCGTAAAAAAAAAGAGAGAGAGAAAGAAGAAAAAAGAGAAAAAGAAAAAAAAAGACGAATAAACAAGGATATGTTATAAATACTTGAAGTTGTTAAGTAGCACGTTTTTCCTTTTTTGTCCGATTTTTTGTATATATTTGTTAAAGAGAGGCGTAGATGATTTTGGCTAGTAGGGAGCCGATTAACGGTTCGAGCGTGGATAGACCTTAGCCAGGGCAGGGACGGGGAGACCGACTTGGTGGATTGTTTAAATTCTTTTAGGGTTTGGAAGTCGATCTAAATTTTCTTAACAACGCACATTGACGTCCTTTTAGCCTAAGCTAACAAGCAACGTAGCGTACGCCGTCTCGAATTATTTTGTGCATTAGTTTAGGGTTGGTCGGGGGTAATTTTGTAAATTTACGATAGTTTTTCTTGAGGACAAGCAACCGTTCTAAGTGTGGGGTGGTTGATTTGCATCTTTTTGTACATATTTTTACTATCGTTTTTGTATCACGTTGCGTGTGTTTCGCTTGCTTTTAGGTGTTTTAGGAGTCGAGTTGGCCATTTTTCGTTATTTCTAGGTTTTCGTATTTTTGTATGTTTTATTATTAGTTTTCATAGTTTTTCACTATTTCGTTTTTTATTGGCCGTAGGACGTCCAAGTGGGGCCCGCGCTCGTTTGGGATCATTGATACTCGACTCGGTAATGAACGGACAAAGCAAGGAAGCGCACGGACGAGGTTCGATAAATCGACGGACGTGAAAAGAACGAGGAATCGAGCCGGGTGCAGCAATCCAGTCGATCGACTGGAGTTCAGTCGATCGACTGCCCTTCTAGTCGATCGACTGGAACTCCAAAATCGACTGAATTCCAGGGACTTTTGGTATTTTGGAAAATGCAGTCGATCGACTGTCGATGAGGTCGATCGACTGCTGTCGATCGACTGGAACTCCGAGGATCGACTGATTCCAGGGCTTTTGGCTATTTTGACAAGAGCAGTCGATCGACAAGAGAGTCAACCGATCGACTGAAAAGCAGATTTTGTGAAGATTTAAGTAATGAGACGTCTTTTCGAAGCCAACAACTTGTAGCTGAGGACTTTCTTCTCCAAGGAAGCTCCCTCAACGCCAGATCATATCTTCTTCCTTTCATTTGGATCAATTTTAATCCCCAATAATTCTAGTAATTAGTAATAGATTAGTTAAGCTTTAGATCTTAGTTAGTTAGTTGTTCAAGCCTTGATTTAGTTTTCTTTTGTGAAGAATCCTTAAAGCTTTCAAGCTTTTCCATTTCAAGCTTTTGTGGATCATTACTCTTGGTAATATCTTTCCATTAATATAGTTTTATTTCCTTGTTATTTCATTTAATTGTGTGTTGATGTTTGATCGTAATTTAGTTGTTATTTTGATCATCAAACCTCTATTTTCATCTTATAGATTTTGAGCTTTTGAACTTATGCTTCTAAGTTGTTAAGTTGTTAGATCAATCTTTTAAGTTTTTAAAAGTTTCATATAATCTTCCTTGTTAAACCTTTAATTATTGCTAAGTTAATTTTGTTGACTTTTTCAAATAAGCTTGACTTTAATTTTCCCTCCATTTTCCTTAATTTCAATATTATAAGGTTTTATTAGTTAATTAGTTTAGATTGATCGTTTTTAAATAATCTTTAATTTTCTTTTCATTTTCAATGTTTTTAAATCTGGTATTTTAATATAAATCTTAGTCGTAAAAACTCAAAATCGAACAATGACTACTGCTTTCCTAGTTTAGAATAGTTAGTCGCTACCGACGATAAGAACAATTAAGAAACCGAAAAGCCGATAACATCCATCCTCGAGAGACACGACTCGGGAAGAACTTGCCGCCCTACAACTGGCTCTGTACTCTTGCGGAGACGGATTCTCAAATTAGAGCGTCGAGGATTCGTCGATCAGCTGTTTTTGTTAGTTTTAGGTTTTTGTATCATTTGTGCGGTTTTTATTATGCTTTCGAAGTTTTTCACTCGTTTTTATATTTTTTGCCGCAGAATGACCAAGCGGGGCCAGCACACTTTTGGGTAATTCCATTCGACTCGCCATGGAATGGACAAGCGAAGACAAGCAAGGGAACATAGCGTGAATAAGGATCGACAACCGGCAGACGGCTGGAGCGGAAAATGAGAAAACCGAGCCGGGAGCAGCCATGCCAGTCGATCGACTGAACCAGTCCAAATTGACTGCTCGATAGAAAGTTTGGCCGTTCGAGGATGAAGCAGTCGATAGATTGCCTTTCAATGGATCAACTGCGTCGCAGAAAATTTCGTAATTTTGGCCCCTTTTGATGATTTTGCCCCTGCGGCTTGGTTTATATATCCCAGCCCTTTTCACCACAAACCTTATCCTACCTTGGTGGTTTTGGACTTGTTCCATCTCCTTCAAGCCCATCTTCATTTCCATTGCTTTAAAACCCTAGTTTATAATTCTTAGTTTAGTTTAGTTTAGTTTAGTTAATTAGTTAGTTAGTTAGTTGTTCTTAGCAAGTGTTGGAGAGGGTGACACCTCCTTCATTTGTGGATCTTGTTGTGTTGAAGTTTGATTTATCTTTGAAGATTGTAATATAGACTTAAAGCTTTTGTTGGAATGCAAATATTGGTAGTAATCTTTCCCTTTATTATTATGTGTTGTTAGTGTTGATTGTTCTTGTTTTTGTATTGGTTATTAGGCTTTGGTTTGTGTTGTTTTTTTATTTTTATAATTTCTCATTTCTATCTTCTAAATTGTTCTTGTTCTATTGGCAAAACTCCATTGTAGCATCTTAAAGCTTTTTACTCATTTCAGCTACACAAACTTTTAGTCTTTGAAAGATGTATGGGACTTTCCTCTTTAAATAATTTGACTTCTTTACATTTAATGCTCTTTGACCCTTTAATGTTTTAAGACTTTGTTTTTCCCTCCACTTTCTCTTTCAATTTACAAGCTTTCTTTAGTTTAGTAGTTTTTAATTTAATTAAGGTTTTTAATTAGGTTTAATTAGTTTTACCAAAGTTAATTATTTTCAAGAAAGTTTAATTAGTGTTTTCAAGCTTTCATTTTAATTCAAGCATTAGCATAAATCAAACTCAAACCAAACAAATGACTTAATGCTTTCCTACACTACAAGAAATCACATGTTTTGTTACGACTTTTTTTTTCCACGCATTATTTTTTTTCATAATATGCTTATCAATAGTGACGAATTTTATTTTGTCACTTAAAAATACATTTTGACGACAATATTTTAATTTTGTCATTATCGATCTGGTTTTTTGTCACTAATTCATATATTTGATGACGATTAAATAGAATTTGTCACAATAATGGAATGACGAAAAAAATGGATAGGAAAGAACCTTTCAACGACAAATTAGTAATAAATGGTAACGACATTTTGTGTCACAATAAGTTTTTATTTGCGACACTATATTTTGTAATTATTTTTTCCATGATAAATGGTGATGACATCCAGTGTCACGATAAGTTTCTTTTCATGACAACATCATATTTTGTCACTGTTTCAAGAAAAATAGTGACAACATTATTTTGACACTAAAGTCTTATTTAGTGATGACAAATATAAAAATTTTCATTCACATCAAGAATTAGGATGTGACATTTTCAATAACAACTTGATAATAATTATTGATGACATTTGGTATGACTACATTTTTTTTATGTAAGTATTATTCAACTTATTATTTATCATTAAATATTTATTTTTCATTGTTTATTTAACTAAATCTATAGTTTTTAACAACTATATTATTATTATATAATATTTCTTAAGTTTCTTGTTTTTAAAATTGATTAAATGGGTTTATAAATTTGAATAATAGATTATTATTTTTTCTTCTGATTTCAAGTTTTGAAATTTATTTATTATCGTATTATAAAATTTTATATATTTGTCAATAAAAGTTCTAAATTAATCTCTTCACCCCAAATCTCTTTTTGTGAACATCTATTTTTGTGAACACCTTTTTTTTTTGAGTGTGAAATATTTATTTAGAATTTAATCACACTTTATTATATTCTTATCTAATTTATTATGATATTTATTTATAATATTTAAATTATATTTTTTATTTTTGAAATATATCAAGTAATTATATTATAACATTTTATATTTTGTTTTTAATTTTTTTATTTATTAAATAGTTATTTAGGATTTATTTTATATTTATGAGAAGTATTAAATTTTGTATTAAGCTTAAAATGAATTTCTGTAAGTTATGTAGGTTTAAAAGAAAGATTAAACTTTTTTAATGTATATTTCTTTATTTATAAAATATAACACCAGGACCATCTGGTGGAGTGGTTGGGGCTAGGTATCAATATTAAACATTGTGACTACAAACTCCTTGTGTAATTTAAATATAATAGGAAATGTGTAAATGTATGAGCAATGTCAATAAAAAGGTAAAATCGCAAAACAAAACCAATCAGAATTGTACCTACAATGTATAGCAGCATTTGCTAACGGGGTATGATCAAACCATTTAACCAACTATTATTTGATGTTAGTTTTTCCAAATATAATAACATTGTACGTTTGTCTGATCACAATTACTCTTAACCTTATATAAATCAAACCTACCACATAATCTTTTCATAAATATATAAAAACTATAAATAACTATTTAATAAATTATAATACGCAAAAAATAAATAAATAAAAAATAAAAAGTTAAATATATAGGTTGAATTTATAAATAATATATAACACAATATTTTTCAATTTTATATAATTATTTAATAAAACTGAAGACAAAAAAGAATAAAAATAATATAAAATAACAATATAAGTCATTTAAATTTTATAAGTTAGTTTAGATAAATATTTAATCATGAATAGTTTATATATTTAAAAAAATAAGCATGACTTAGATTTTATTAAATATTATAAACTAAATCTAAAAATAATTTTAAATTAGACAAAAAATATAAATTGTGATTAACTTTGACATAATTATAATATATTTTAATTATGTGGTTTTATGATTTCTTTAGGTATTATATTAATTTTTTTGTCATTTTATTTTAAAAGATTATATATATTCCATAATTTAATACAATATTCAAAAAAATTATTGTTTTTCATTTTTCATGAATTAGAAATAATTATTTAATCTTCAAATTTATTTTTAATTATACATTTATACATTTTATTTTTGAATTTAAAATTTCTTGAAATTAAATAAAACTATAATTTAATTATAGATAAATTATAAATACTTATTAAAAAATAAAAAAATAAATATTGAAAATTATTTTATAAATCGCTAATTATTATAAATTAAATTATTTAAACATATAAAACTAATTCTAGAAGTTATTTATATATTTTAAACTTAAAATGAGAAAATAAACAATCAAAAAATTGAAATCAATAAGATTATATTTTATTAAAATTAAATTCGAATTAATTGTTTCCTAAACCTAAGAAATAATAGAATATATAAAATATTTTTAAAAAATACAAAATAAAAAAAAGATCATTAGTTGAATGATGTATATAACCTAATCGAGATATTGCTTTGTGTGATTTTAAAATATCTTATGATATATATATTTATTTTTCAGATTTATTTAATAATTTCTTAGAATGACATTTTAAAATTTATTATCTAATTTAACTTCTTCTATGAATTTCTTATTTAGTTTATACTACTATTGATTTTTATTTGATTTATAATACTATTGATTTTTATTTGGTTATATAAATGTTATAATATAATATTAGATAAATCTCAAAACTTAAAATCATAAAAATTGTATAATAAAATATTGTTCAAACAATATAATTATTTAATCAGTTTTAAAAATAAAAGAATCTTAAGAATATTATAGAATAATAATTAAGTCCTTAATTTATAAAGAAATTTAAATAAATATGAAAAAATAAATAATAAATATTCTATAATATTATTATTCTATAAAAATATCATAATAAAAAAAACTACCAAATAAAAAAATAAAATAAATATTCCCAAAAAAATAAAAGATTTTTTAGGCAACGAAACTAATGGAGGACTTTTGTAGAAAAAATATTTAATGATATAATATAATACTAAATAAATTTCAAAAATTAAAATTAGAATATTATTTAAATTTGCATAATTTCTTAATAATTTTAAATTTTTTTAAGATATATAGAATAGACCCTATATTACTAATTAAGTGTACAATATAATCTCTGCTTACACTTGTTTCCCTTTCTGTTTTTTCTTCGTTTCTGTCTCTGCATTTTTCTTTTATTTATATTTAATTTTCCTTGAGTTTCTTTTCTTTCTCTCTCTTATTCCCCACGTAAACTCCCCACGTACAATCTAAGTAATTTAAAAATCACGTGGGAAATTTTATAAAATATTGATTAGAAACTTTTACAAAAGATTTCCAAAGATTCGATGGACATTAGTGAATATTGTAGAGAAAATTATATAATTTTTATATATCAATGAAAATTCTAAAAAAAAAATTATGTAATATATATATATTACGATCAAAATTATTTTTAACCCGTAACAGAATAAAAATGTTCATTCTAAATAAKTATCATCCCATTTTTTACTTTCCATTAATAGAATAATAATGTTCATTTTAAATAATAACATCCCACCTGATTGAAAGTAAATAATAAATAAACTTATAATTTTCCATCATTTCTCTTATTCAACATAAAAATAAAATTAATGGATCTAGAACATTTATTTGATTACAAGAGGTTTAATATAATAAAATATTCATCATGAATATATATCATTCCACATAACCGAGAAAGACAACTTCCCATTTTTCACATCGATCAAGGTGTTCGTCGTGGCCATGAAGGGCCGCCCGAGTAAGATAGTGTGTTCTCAGACCTCGTTGCTTACTTCCCCGATGTCCAATATCACAAAATCCACCGGCACAATGAGGCTCCCGACTTGTACCAACACATCTTCGACTACGCCCTTCGGGTATCGGACAGATCGATCGGCTAGTTGCAAACACATCCTCGTCTCTTTGAGATCGCCCAACTCTAATTGTTTAAAAATGGAATAGGGCATCAAGTTAATCCCCGCTCCGAGGTCAAGCATTCCTCGTGTCTCCTTGCCATTTCCGAGGGTAATTTTGACACAAAAACTCCCCGGATCACCTTCTTTGTGTGGTAGAGTATTGCTAAGGGCAATGCTTGCCGCGTTCGATATGCAAATTTTCTCATTTTCTTCGAATCGGCATTTCTTCGATGTTAGCTCCTTGAAGAACTTCGTGTAAGCGAGAATATTTCGGATTATGTCGAGCAAAGGAAGGTTTATGTTGACCTTTGATAACATCTTGTATAGCTCGAGGAATTGGTCATCTTGCTTCGTCGGTCGGATACGGCTCGGATATGGAATCGGAGGTCGGTACGGCGTGGCGGACTTATGTAACCCCCCGTCAGCCTGGGACCCCTTCGCCTCGCCACTAGAGAGTGATGTGGGAGGGTTAGGAGCGGCTGCGGGCTCGTTCGAATCC
>BMAC01000688.1:594237-653544 GCA_014905375.1 Phtheirospermum japonicum | reverse complement strand
CGTCGCAACCTTTCGGGGTATGGCAAGAATGGAGTCAACTCCTGTCTGAGCGATCGTCTACRCTGCATACACAACAACAACAAAAAGATCACGCGTATCGAATGGAAAATAATTTGCTAACTAATTATATTACGACGACAATAAGAATAATTAAGAATGCCATTGGGTTTAATCCATCCCCGGCAACGGCGCCAAAATTTGATCGAAGATTTCTCGACGCTCTAGAAATCGTCTCCGCAATAGTACGGAGTCGACTGTAGATGCGGTGAGTTGTCCCGAGTCGTGTCTCTTGAGGATGGATATGATCGGCCGTCGGGTTTCTTTATCGTTCTTATTGTCGGTTTTGATTAAACTAATTTAAACTAAGAAAGCGATAGTCATTGTTTGGTTTTTATACTAAGATTTAAATTGAAACTTAAGATTTAAAAACATTAAAACATTTAAAGGAAATTAAAGCTTATATTAAAAACGATCAATTTAAACTAATTAACTTATTAAAACTTAATAATTTTAAATTAGGAAAATGAAGGGAAAATTAAAGTCAACTCATTTGAATAAGTCAACAAAATTCTTAACATTAATTTAAGGGTTTGAAAGGAAGATCTTAATAAACTTTTACAAACTTAGAAATGGAATACAACTTAATAACTTAAAAGCATAAGTTCATAAGCTAGAAAGCTATAAAATGAAATTGAGAATTTTGAAAGATCAAAACAACCACAAACCAAGAACCAAACTTCAATATAAGATCAAGAGAAAATAACATGGAAATTAAGCTATATTAAAGGAAAGATATTACCCAATGTACTTGATTACACAAAAGCTTGAATGAGGAAAAGCTTGAAAGCGGAAAGATTCTTCACAAATGGAACTTAAAACAAAGCTTGAAGATGAAAAAACTAAGATCTTAACTTAATTAATCTATAGCTAATTACTAGAATTTATAGGAATTAAAATAAGTAAAATATGAAAAACTGGAGAAAAAGCTGGTTTGGGGAGCTTCCTTGGAGGAGAAAGCTATCAGGAGCAAGTTGCAAGTTGAAATGACGTCTGGTTGATTAAATCTTCAAAATTTCTGCTTTTCAGTTGATCGACTGAACAAGCAGTCGATCGACTGGCAGTCGATCGGCTTTGTCGGCAGTCGATCGACTGCGATATCAAAATGGCCTGAAGCCCTGTAATTCAGTCGATCTCCGGAGGGGTCCAGTCGATCGACGACAGTCGATCGGCCAGATAGGCAGTCGATCGACTGCCTTGTCAAAAACTTCAAAACTCGCTGGAATCCAGTCGATTTTAGCCGGGTCAGTCGATCGACTTAAAGGTCAGTCGATCGACTGAACATTCAGTCGGTCGACTGGATTCTAGGGCCCGGCTCGATTTCTCGTTCTTTTCGCGTCCGCTGGTTTGTCGAACCTCGTCCGCTGCGCTTCCTTGCTTTGTCCGTCCATTCCCGAGTCGAGTATCAACGATCCCAAACGAGCGTGGGCCCCGCTTGGACGTCCTACGCCCAAGAAAAACGGAAACGTGAAAAACTACGAAAATTAATAAAAAAATGTATAAAAACTAAGAAAATCTAGAAATGCGAAAAACGGCCAACCCGACTCCTAAATCAACAAAAAGCAAGCAAAAAACACGCAACGTGAAACAAAAACGATAATGAAAATATGTACAAAAAGATGCAAATCAAGTGACTTACTTATATTATGTTGTCCTATGCTTTAATTTGAGTGACTTACTTATATTATGCTGTCCTATACTTTAATTCTAATGCTACTTGAGGACAAGAAAAGTTTAAGTTTGGGGCATTTGACAAGCGAGAAATTGTACGCTAATTAACGGTTTAATTCTGATATTTTTATGTGCTTAAAATTCTTATATATATTCATTTCTCGCATATTTGTGATCATGAGTAGTCGAGCACCAATTGTATGTTTCTTTCGTATTTTGCAGTGTTTGGTGCTGTATTAAGTGAATGCTGTTCTACAAGGAAATCGAGAGACAAGAATTGACGAATCGACAAGAGAAAACCGACGAATCAGGAGGTAGCGTCGATGGATCGCGTTGATGCCGAGGAGGGTCCGTGTCGGTCGACGCTTTATGCGGCGTGCGCACGCGTCGGTCGACGCTCTGTCGATGGGAAGCTGCAGTAGCGTCGATTGAAGGTCCGTCGGTCGATGTAATGTTGACGATCACTCTCTGAAGCATCGATTGAAGGTGTGTCAGTCGACGCACATGCTGTCGACGCAAGCGAGCGAGGTGCGTCGACGCCGAGGGTTGGCACCTGTCGATCGACGCCCTGTCGACGCTGACTCGGCCGAGCTATTTTTGGAAGAATACTTGCGCAGAAAGAAAGAAGAATCCTATATAAACCCGACCTTATTTCGTCCCAGAGAGATATACAACATTAATCCTAGGGTTTCTAAGCCCTAAAAGGAGTCCAAAACACCCAACCATCAAGAGCTTGAAGATTGAAGACTCAAGATTCAAGATCTAAGCTATCTTATCTCTTTTCTATTTTAGAACAATATTTTATTTCTTTATTTTCCTGTTATTCTATGAACTCCATGAAAGAGTAGATTGTTTTATCTAGTTCTAGGGATGTTGAAACCCTCGTGAAACTATGTCTTAATTAATTTATGCAAAATTGTCTTTCGTTCTTCATATGCGATTATTTGTGTTATCTTTTTTACTTTCATGATAAATTCATGACATGATTGATGAATTCTTGGTTTGGATTGGCCACCTAGATTAGGGATTTGGTTGTTAATTGCTAGAAAGAGAACTGCCTCTCGTGTAATTGTCGTAGTTTTGATTTCTTTGAAGTAACTAATAGTCTCGTATCATTAGGAGTAACACAACATAGGTTGAATAATTCGAGCTTATGCATTTATTGATTAGATTAACCTATTTGCCTAGATATTAATGCTGTTGTTGGGTTGAATCTAGTGAGCTTATTCTAGGTCATTCAATAATTAGAATCAATTAAAGAGCTTATTTTAATTGAGTATACGGTAAGGGTGAATTCGAGTAACAGAGCTTATAGTTACCTAGGGTTTTTAGTCGAATATGAAGAATGGACTATGATATTGTGGTTGGTTAGATGAGTGGAACGAGGGTGGAAACGGAACTAGGACTGGAAGCTTTATTTATTTATTTCGTTATTTGATTGTTATATTTATTTATTTAGTTATTTAGTTAGTTTATCATCTCTACCACCGTTTGTTATTTTATTTGAATACGAATAATCACAAATTAATCCACACTCCTCGTGGGATCGACCCTTGCTTGCCACTGCTACTAGTTAGTAGAGGAAAGTCGAGGACTTTATAAATATTATTTTTAACGCTTCAACGACGAGCGGTCAACCGGCTTAGATTTATCTTCCTTTGGTGATGTTGGTGTTGGAATCTTTGTCATCTCTATGTCTCTTTCATCTTGCATCTCAATGCCATTATTAATTACCTTTCCACTTCGTAAGACATGAATTGCGGAGGCTTGCTCCGTTTGACTCAGAAATTTATCTTTCTCCTTTGATAATTTCGCTACCGAAGCCGCTATTTGTCCCATCGTCCTTTCCATCCTATCCATATTCTTAGAAATATTATTTAACCTATTGGAGAGATCATCAATACTCTTCACCTTCTTAGAGAGATCGTCTATCTTTACATTCACTTGTGAAAGTCCTTCTCTATTACGAAGCGTCTCAGTCACTTGGTTTCGTTGCCAAACTAATAATTGATCATTTGGTTGAACCGTATTTGACGTTTCCCTTTCGTAGGTCATGGTGGTGGGTACTGCGATTCGGTTTGCACCGACGCATAATATGGGTTCCCAGGACCCCACTTTAAATAGGGAGAATCACGTTGTGCCTGAAATTATTTTGTGGGTTTCTGCACAGAATCGTTGTTTTTGAAATTTTGAATGGCGTTGACCTCTACGTCTACATCATCATCAAATGTCACTGAAAACGCATTTGCTCCATGTCCAAATGCTCCACATATTCTACATGTTTCGTGTGAAGGCTGCGATTGCTTTTCCTCTTTCTTCATCATCATATTCGTTAACAACTCCACTTGTTTTGTAAGTTTATCGATCTTATCATCCTTCGCTCGTGGAACTAAAACTTCATTGACTCTAACTTTCCAATGCCGTGAACTCGTTTCCTTGACTTCTCACTCATCAACTCAAAAAGATCCCATGCTTCCTCTGCAGTTAAGTCACCGAAATCTCCGGCCTTCGTCTCCACCTGTTGCTTAAAGATTGTAAGTAAACCCTCATGAAAATAGATATTCACCATCTCAGTATTATTGTTATGGTGCAGACACGCATGGAGAATTTCTTTGTAGCGCTCCCAGGCCTCATGGAATAATTCTCCATCTAGCTGCTCGAAGTTGGAGATCTCTCTCCTCAACTCACTGTCGTTTGGGCTGAGTAAAATCTTCCCACAAACTTCTTGAATACCATATCCCAATTGGTCAGGGAATTAGGCCGCAATGACAAAAGCCACTGCTTCACTTTATCCTTCAAGGTGCTCAGAAAGAACCTCATTCTAAATTGTCCTTCCGTTAGACCCCGAGCTTGAATACCCGATAATTGCACATAAAATTCCCGAATGAAATTGAGTGGGTCTTCATGATGAATGTCGTCTTATAGATCAAAGAAGTTCAAGTCATCATTAGGTTGCATTCCATATGGTTGATAGAGAGGAGGGGTAAGATTGTCGTTCCCTCGCCCTTGGCCACCATTCGTTCGTCCTCCTCCTCTTCCTCCTGGTCCTCGGCCGCCAATAGGTTTAGTATTTGACATGTTGGCCGAAATTGTTTTATGATCTACGTCGGGGGAAAGAAAGAGTCTTCTTGGTCTCACTACTAGTTCGATATTGTCTATAAATGGAGCAAGATTGTTTTTAGACTTCTACCTCGTAGCATCAACAACAAGCAACATCAACGCATCGAGTGGAAAAAAAAGAACCTTTATACAAATAGATGGAAAAGCAAAAAGTAAAAAAACAAACATCTTCAAAACCTATGCCAGTCCCTGACAATGGCGTCAAAATCTTGATTCAAGATTTTTCGCACCTATTTTTATAAATTATTTTGTCAAAACGTTTAAAGCTTGCCCGCAAGAGAACGGGTTCACTTGTAGGTTGGTAAGTTGACTCGTGTCGATCTTAGAGGACTGATGTTCAGAATTTCCAATGTTGTTTGATCACAATTTTAACACGCGAACTTGTATAAACTTGTTTTAGAGTTTATCAACTACTGATTGAAAAGAAAGAACAAATTAAATTAAACTAATTATCTTAACCTAATTATTTTAGACTAATTAACCAACTATAATTTTAAAAGCTTAATTACCTAAGGATTATAAACTAGGGTTTTTGAAAAGAAAATTAAATTTTAATTAATTAACTAGCATGCATCGAATTACTACTATGACTATCAAGCATGTAACTTCTCAAGAACTAAGTTGACTCCGAAATTCTCAAGCAATTTCATAGCATGAACTATATTACCAATAAAATTCACTAACTCAATCAATAAATCAATAATTCAATAAAGCATGAACAATATAATTACCAAGCATAAACTATACTAAAAATGTAGAATTAAAACTATATTAATTAAGAAAATCTAAGGTTTCAAACTTCAACGATTAAAAATCCAAAAAGGTTCAAAATCCCAAAACGAAACAATAAATACCTAAGAGCATAAATTAACTATGAATTAATCTAGAAAGTAATTAAATTTTAGAGAGCTTATTATAAACTAAGAAGTGATGAATAATCTTCAGCGAATCCGAAGTATGAATGGTTGATCTTGGTCGAAAAACTGAATCTTGAACGAAAGTCTTCATCTTGCAGCTTGAGATCTCGAACTCTTGATAACGATCTTGAAAATATGTCATAGGGTATTAAAAATAGGTTTCTCAACCCTAGGACTATGTTTTGGTAAGTTTGTAACGTGTGTGTACCACTCCCAAGTCGGATTTATGGGTGGTATTTTATAGATTTTTCGTTTCTTGGACAGCAAGATAAGTTAAGTCGGTTTCTGGGCACGATAGCGGTATGTAGCTACCATTAGAAGTTACCGCTAATGTCTCTGTTGCTCTCCAGCGGTGGCGGTAACGGTGTTGATAGCGGTGTGGTGGCCGTTAGCAACTAACATTTATATAGCGGTTATAGCGACCGCTAACTTCGTAAAATTGCTACTTTTTCACCGTTTTACTCATTGTCATCTCTTTGTTCCAATTCTTCGACTCAAGCTCCCTTGGCTACTTAGCTTTAAGGTGAAAAATAACAAATAATTACCTATTTGCATTAACTAAGATCAAAACACGGTAAAATAAGCTGGAAGTATAAAAATACGAAAATAAGCTTAATCTATCCAACTTTTACCAAAAACAATAAGAAAAACTAACTAAAATACTACCTAAGATCAAGACAAATATGCGTTAATCAATGACCTCGAGGCACATATATCACCTTTATTCCGGCCATGTCAAAATATATAATCTACTTAAATATCCCAAATGAGCTCCTTTGTGCCTATGCCCCATTTCTTATTAGCTGAGCTCGATTTCAGCTCTTATAACTTCATAAATCGTGAGGAGAGAATGTATGTTGTTAGTTGACTAGAAATGTGTGGGAAATCAATTGTGGGTTCTGGGTTTTATGTCTCTTATATTCATATAATAAAAAGAAGAAGAAGAATAAAGAAATAAAAAAAGGAGAACAACAAATAAACTCCAACACAAATCATGAAAAGTGATAAAGCGTGCGTTCGAGCTAAAAGCCTAATGATTACAAGGTTAAGTTTAGTAAAAAAAAAGAGAATTCAAAAAGCTTCTACGTGTTATGAAATAAAAGTTGGAAAATTGTGTGAGTTTATGAAAGGGTTTCTAATGAATGTTTTGTAATTTGGGAAGGTGAAGCCATTATAATCTTCGAGTTCTAGAAGTTAGGTTTTTGTGTGTTATTGATCTTGTTTGATCGTGTGTTAGCCACTATATTTATATATTCTATACCTTACCAAAGAGCCAACACTACAACCCGAAATAAAGACCTCTTTCGGTTCTTATTTGGTCATGTACAATGGGTGATTTTGAGTTTCTGATTTGTGAAATCTTGACAAGGTGCATGCATTGTCTGATTTGAGCGTATACACGTCCCATATAAAATAAACACTTGAGCGAATTGAGTGAACACCCTCAAAATTCCATTTGAGAGGAAGTCATCAATTTTTTTTTCATTTGAGAAAGAATAATACGAGCAATGCTTAGCGATAACGAGTTTAGGTTGATACTTTTTCAAAGAATTGAAAATGAAAATATATTTCAATGCAATTTATTTTTTCTACTATGACTGTAATCCATGGACCGACCCCATCATCTCCACCCCGTAGGAACTACGAGATCACCCCAAGGGCGCTCCCGGTAAGGAAGAGGGGAAAAAAGTGCTGAAGCCTGACGGGAGCAGTTGTCGCAGCTGGAAGGTTTTTTCTTTTTGCATAATGTTCATTCCATGTATATTCTCGATTCTTTTCGTTGTTCGAGGATGAAAAAACCGATAAGTATGAGGTGGTTGTTTTGCATGTAATTATGATGTTTTTCTCGTGTTTTTAATTAAGGTTTAGTGTCGTTTATAGTGGAATTGAGTCGAGTTTCGTTAAGGTATTAGGTTCTTTTCTTATTTTAATGTTTTGAGCTTTATATATACGATATTGGTGATGTTTGTGTGATTCTTGGGTTTTAAGTTCGAAATTCTTATTTCGTAGGTGGCTTAATGAATTAGATTCGCGCTAAGACGTGCTGGCATGCGCCTAGGTTCGAGCCAAGTCATTGAGGCCCAAAATTCGTGCCAAAATGAGAAAACCGAGGTGAAAGAAACCCGAATCGACTGCCATGTCAACCGATCGACTAAGAACAACCCAAATTGACTGTACAACAAAGGCTGACCCATTTCAACAGCAAGGTAGTGGATCGACTGCCAACCTGTCAATCGACATGCAGTCGATCGACTGCACCGCCACCGATCGACTGCATCCCTGGGATTTTTGGCACTTGACGATTTGCCTCTGCGAACCTCTATATAAACCGCACATCTTTTCCCAACAAATACATCCACTCTCCTCCCAAATCTTGCATGGTTTTGGGATTTAATTTCTCTCTAGATCTTAGATTTCATTTCAAGCTTTTCCTTGGGTTTGTAAGCTCAAAAAGAATTCAATTCGTCACTTAGATTATATTTGCTTTGTAATTTCATTCAAGTTTTGGTTTATCTTTCTTAATTCAAGTAAGCTTTTCATTATTTTCTTCCTTGTTCTTCAATTTCAAGCTTGTTATTTAATTTATGCATTTTGCCTTAACTCTTAGATTTTTTGTTATATTTGTGATTTGGTTTATGGAATCTAGGTGAGTGACACACCTTGATTATAGATCAGGTCCTTGATCGTTTTTATTTTGAGCATTTCGTATGCTTTATTTTGGTTTATATTTCCATGCATGGTTTTATGTTGAATACCAGATTTAATTTTTGTTTCTAGTTATTTTTCAAAAAGTTTTTAACTTTCACGTCAACTTTTATTGCTCTTTCTATTGGTACTTTCGATTTTTGTTAATTTGCATTATTTAAATTTTATGATCATGCGTGCATAGTTGTACCTTAGGCTTTCATGCTTGTACTTTGTTGTTTCTTTGCTTTTTATTGCTTATTTCGATTATTGCTTGCAATTTCAATATGGCATACGCATGAGGCATCCAAAATACTTGCTTTACTTTTTATAGATCGTCGTAGTTTCTCGTTTATTTTCGTTTATTTCTGTTTTATTTTTGCTTTCCTTTAATTTTTCAAGCTAGAAACTCATTGATTCATACAATCGTATCGTATTCCGATAATACCAAGCCACACGAACCTATCTATACTACACCCACTAAAATCTCATAAAACAATCAGGTCGACTATCAACACCCACCATGAAAGGAAAAGGAAAAGAAAAATCAATAAAAAAAAGTAAAAAAGAAAAGTAATTGAAGTAGAATAGAGGCTTACGAGAAGCATAAGTAAGAAAAAATATTCTTATTTTTTATTTGTTTAATTTATCTTTTATTATTCAATTTTATTGATGTGTAGGAGATTTGGCCCCTCGATTATGTTTGTTGAGATTTTATCGTGAATGTTTATGTTAAGAGTAACACAACCAATACAAAACCAGAAAATGGTAAAAGAGCAGCAATCAGATAGCAGAAAATATGTGGGAAAAAGTGCTTAACTTTTATTCCTCAAAATTAATTCGGACTAGCCTTAATCGGAGACTTTTTTTTACAAGTGCTTGACCTTAAACACAAGCTTTCTCTCTCTAAAGCTCTCTATGTTTCTCTCTCTAAAAAATTGGGGATCCTTCTCTCTCTCTTGGAGAGACTATTTATAATTTTCCATTGGAACCCTAATTAGACACCTGTCACTCTCTCATTGGTCCTCCACAATTTCTGCTCACTTACCCACCGCCTCAATACCGACCTTAGACCTTTTCTACCGACTTAATGCCGTCCTCAAATATTTTTCACACCGAACGGATCTGAAGTCATCAGTCTAACATTTCAGCTCGGCATCTTGAGTTCGGCGACGCCATCCGGGTGTCCTCAGCGGAGACTGTGGGTTGCGCATTCCTGCTCGGCAGCGTCCCAGCTCGGCAGTGTAAGCCTGAGCCTGGCGATGCTGCACGGGCGTCCTCGGTAGAGTCTGCGGGTTGCACACTCCTTCTCGACAACGATCCATCTCGGTAGCACGGGCCTGATCCTGGCGATGCTGCGCGGGCATCCTCGGCAGAGTCTGCGGGTTACGCACTCCTGCTCGGCAGTGATTCAGCTCGGCAGTGTTCGAGCTCGGCAGCGCAGGCCTGAGCCTGGCGATGCTGCGCGGGCGTCCTCGGCAGAGTCTGCGGGTTGCGCACTCCTACTCAGTAGCAATCCAGCTCGGCAGTGTCCCACCTTGGCAATTTGGGCCTGAGCCTGGCGATGCTGCGTGGGCGTCCTCTACAGAGTCTACGGGTTGCGCACTCCTGCTCGGCAACGATCCAGCTCGGTAGTGTCCCAACTTGGCAGCGCGGGTCTGAGCCTGGTGATGCTGCACGTGCATCCTCGGCAGAGTCTTTGGTTTGCGCACTCCTGCTCGGCAGCGCGGGCCTGAGCCTAGCGATGCTATGCAGGCGTCCTCGGTAGAGTCTGCGAGTTGCGCACTCTTGCTCGGCAGCACGGGCCTGAGCCTGGTGATGCCGCACGGACATCCTCGGCAGGTCAGTACGGCATGGATGTTTGTATATGCTCAGCACCCTCAGCGTGCGCACCCAACAGGGTGGCCGGCTCTGCTCGACACCTTTCTTCTTAGAGCCTTCGGTGCTTGGCCACTTTGCTCAGTTATCTTAATTTATCCGGCTCAGATCCTCCTCTCGACGATACCAACCATCAACAAGCCCCTGAGCACGGAGTCGGACACGTGTGGTAGAGTTCGGGTTCATTAAATCCTTGTCGTCTATGGGAGCCGAGCCGACCTAGGCACGGGATATCTTGTCTCTTCAACCTGGTCCTTCTTGCAGTTTGACCATCTCGTTCTCCGTGATGGAAGCTTTTTAGGCACCTTTTGTAAGCTTTTGCAGGACTTTCCTTTTGTACTTTTGGAACATAGTGGCATGTGATCCTCCTTCTACCATTATTATACCAACCTCTTTCCTTCTTCTTCTTTTTTTTGTTTACTCTCTTCCATTTGCAGCTTCTCCTTCTCTCAAATATATATATATATATATATATATATATATATATATATATATATATATTTGTATTGAAGAAAGCTTGATTGTGTTCTTATTTAGTGATATTCAGTTCGGTCAATGCTACTTTGCCTTCGCCTCGTTTTGTCTGGATCTTCTCTGTTCCTAAAGGTAATTTTTCTTCTTTTCTCTTCCCTCTTCTCGAACCTTTTCCATGTCTAGTAGCCCGGGTTACTCTCCGGATAGTTCTCGGGGATTCGAGGGGAGTGATATGGGCGGCGACCAATCTGGGTTTCATCGGGTCCGTACCCCGGGTCTGGGTTCGACCAATACGAGAGCTTTGGTGCCGGGGAAATTTTCGGTCAAGGGCGACCCTTTTCCTTCGAGTAATTTCCAAGTGAAGATTTCCAGATCGGTGGTTATTCCCAATTTGGCCACTCTCAATCCTTCGGGCCTGGCGGCCATTTTGGGCAGGGCTGCCACTTCGGGCCTAAGGGTGGGTCTTTTCAAGAGTCACAATATGGTTTGGGCAACCATCTCAAAGGTGGCGCGGCTGGCGTTCTTGCTCGGATGCCGAGTTTGAGCCCACACCGAACCGGCGCAGCCAGCGAGGACTTCGAGGTCGGCCTAACTGACCTTGAGCCCCTAGACGACCTCTCTGGCCCGCATGAAGATGATATTCGGCGGCCACCACGGGCCAAAAAATCCCGGAGGCTCAAGGCTGGAGTGAGGTCAGCGACTCCCGAGACCTTTACTTCCTGGTCGGACCAGCCCGGCGAGCGTAACCCGGTCGGCCACTGGAAGAGACCCCCTCCTCGCGAGTAGGACGACCGGATGCTTAGAATAGCCGTCGAGCAAAGTGGGTTAGTTGACGACAATTTGGTCATATACCAAAATGAGCGTGGGGTGCCCGGGTCGGTCCATTTGTTCCTCCCTTACGACGCCGAGAAGATCCATTGTCCGCCGGCCTCCTGTACTACCATGTTTACGGACAGCTCACAATTTGGTGTTTTGTTCCGGTTCCCCCGACTCCTAATGGATATTCTGAATGACTTAGGGCTACCCATCTTCCAGCTCCATCCATTGGCCGTGGCTCGGATTCTGGGCTTATTCGTGCTCTTCAATCTCAATAACTGGCCAGCTCCTTCTTTTGAGGAGCTTCGATGGCTCTACCTCTTCAAGGCTGCGGGCGGGGGCGACTCCGGTTTCTATTATAGCTCAGTCCGGTCCAGCACCTCCAAGAACCTCGTGACCAGGCTCCCGGACTCCCTTCACGAATGGAAACCTCATTGGTTCTATGTCGGGGGTAACTGGAAGACTAGGAACCCCGGCGGCTCACTCTATTCTCCCCCTAACTCTCTTTCGAAATTTGGTTAGTATGACGTTAGCATTTTTTTCCTCTATTTCGGTCTAATCCTTATCGTTTGTTCTTCTTTTCAGTGTATCGTAAATCGGAGGACCCTAGCAAGGAATTTCTTGTTCGTCTGTTCAATGTTTTGGATTCCGACCCAAGGCAGAGACATTTTCGGATATTGCTTACAAAGGCAAAACTTCGAAAGGCCGGACTCAGGGATTCACCCCCTCGCTCTCATCTTGGACCTATTACCCCTGGTGAGTCGAATCTTTTCTTTTTCAGTCCTCGATTGAGTATGAATCTTCTACCCCTTTGTGAACTTGGTGTTTGAAATTTTTAGCCGGTATTTTGCGCTTATGACATTAAACTTTCTGTTCAGCATTTTCTGTTAGGTCGAGTTGTTTGTCGTTTATCGGCGTTGGCGTCCGTATCGGCCGGTGTTGCCGAGCCGAGATCGGCAGCTCGGCGGGTTTCTGCTCGGTAGGGTTGCCCGTCATTTCGGCGTCTGCGCCCGTGTCGGACTGTGTTGCCGAGCCGAGCTCGGCAGTTTTCTTCTAGGCAGGGCCGCCCGTCATTTCGGCGTCGGCGCCCATGTCGGTCAGTGTCATTGAGCCGAGCTCGGCAGCTCGGCAGGGCCGCCCATCACTTCAGCATCGGCACCCGTGTCAGTCTGTGTCGCTGAGCCGAGCTCGGAAGCTTGACAGTTTTCTGCTCGGCTGTGCTATGTCTGTTTAGATTGCAGTTTTTATTCATATTTTTCTTAGCTCTGTGTTTTATGTTTGTAGTGTACTATCCTTATTTTGAATGAAGCATGTCTCTCTCTGCACTCGACTGAGCAGCTAAGTTTTTGGAGATGAACACTAAGAAGCCAGCAAAGAGGCCGACGGCTTTCGGCGGTAGAAAAAGAAGAAGGCCAGCTCGTCAGCCCCGTCTGCTCCTCTAGAGTCCTTCTCGGCCCCTCAGGTCGGTGAAGGGAGCTCTCATCAGGAGCCCATCACTGTTGAGCACGAAGAGATTATGTTCGGCGGTCCCCGTCCTCAGCGTACTCATCTCGAGTATGAGTATTTGGGGTGCTATGCTCCCAACGCGGCCGGTGGGTTTGTTGGAGGGCATCCCTTTTTCGAGTTCTCCGATAGCATCGCTCGCAACTGGGGGCCGAGCCTGGATGGTTGGTTCTCCAACTTCGATGGGGACAGTCAACTGGAGTTCTCAGAGGCAAACCTTTGTTAGGACTTCGCCTCGATGAATCTAGATCGGCGGGGTTTTTCTGACCTCCGAAAGGACCATGTCAGGCTCCAGCGGGACTTCGCTGCTTTTCAGGAGACACACAATCAGTGCACGCAACTCATCCTCGACCGTGACTCCTTGATGGCACGAGCTAAGAAGGTGGAGCAGTCCGTCGAGGCGGCTCTGAGCGCAACCCAACAAACTTTGTTCGATCTGGATGAATTGAAGACCCAGCACGCTGAGCTGGTGACTACCCGTGCTCAAGGGGAGGAAGTTGCATTCGAGAGGGGAAAGATTGTCGGTGCCGAGGAGTACCTATCCACTATGCAGGAGGCCCTCCAAATGCTGAAGAATGGGGCTTCTATTCCTGATTTTGAGAAGCATATTGCTGAAAAAATGGTGGAGTATGGCATGGGGGGTGGTGAGGCCGACATGGACGCTGATGGTGAGGAGCAGGAAGATGATGATGATGATGAGGATGGCGAGGATTGATTTGCACTCCTTCTGACCAGATGTTTTCTGTATTTTAATGGCATGTCACTTTTGGGCGACCAAGCTTGATGTTTCTGAACAATTTCCAATCCTAAATTTGAATCAGCTTGTTCTGGCCGGCTTTTCCTTTTTAATCATTCTGTACTTAGTTTATTTTTGTTTTCTTTCATTTGGTTGTTTTGATGATCTAAATATGCATGTATGTTGCCTTTTTTTATTTTTTAAATCCGAGCTCGGCAATTTGAGCTCAGAATATTGAGCTAGACAACTTTTCTCAAAATTGTTCTTTTGGGTATGCCGGCTCAATTTGAACTTCGTGTTTTGAGCTCGACACTCGGAGCCCAAAATTTTGAAATATTGCTCACTTTAACATGTCGAGTCAATTTTGAGTTTGACTCTTTTGAGCTCGGGTGAGTTTGACTATTTTGAGCTCGGCACGTTGAACTTAGATTTTTGAAATCTTGTTCTTTTTAACGCGTCACATCGATTTGAGTTGGACTCGTTTTGAGCTGGTACGTTGAGCTTGGATTTTTTGAAATATTGCTCATTTTTACGTGTCGAGTCAGTTTGAGTTCGACTCTTTTGAGTTCGGCACGTTGAGCTCGGATTTTCGAAATCTTGTTCTCTTTTACATGTCGAGTCAATTTTGAGTTTGACTCTTTTGAGCTCGGCACATTGAGCTCGGATTTTTGAGATCTTGCTCTCTTTTACGTGTCGAGTCAATTTTGAGATTGACTCTTTTGAGCTCGGATTTTTGAAATCTTATTCTCTTTTACGTGTAGAGTCAATTTTGAGTTTGACTCTTTTGAGCTCGGCACGTTGAGCTCGAATTTTTGAGATCTTGCTCTCTTTTACGTGTCGAGTTAATTTTGAGTTTAAATCTTTTGAGCTCGGCACGTTGAGCTCATATTTTTGAGATCTTGCTCTCTTTTACGTGTCGAGTCAATTTTGAGTTTGACTCTTTTGAGCTCAGCACGTTGAGCTCGGATTTTTGTTTTGTTCTTATCGAGCGGAGTGTTATAATGGGGTTTTCATGAATGAGATCGACCTGATGAGGTCGATCTATCACCCTGTTTAGTTTTAGGTTTGAGAGCCCCTTGCTTTGCCGATCTGTGCTCTTTATAAATAACGAGAAATGAAATTTTTATTGATAATATTTCTTAAGGTATACAGCGTTCCAAGGGTGTGCAAATTTCTTTCCGTCTAAGTACTCTAGGTGGTAAGCCCCATGCTGGAAGATTTCTGATAACTTGAATGGTCCCTCCCACTTTGGTTTGAGGGAGCCTTGATTTGGTCCGAGAACGCGTTTGAGGACCAGGTCACCGACTTTGAAATTTCTGGCCTTCACTTTTGAGTTGTAGTAGCATTCGCTTCTTTGGTTGTAGATTGCATTTTTCAGTTCGGCGTCCATTCTCCTTTCTTTGAGGAAGTCGAGTGCGGCCCGGCAGGCCAAGTCGTTTTTCTCTTCCTCAAAGTGTGCTACTCGGTAGGATGGTGTGCCGATCTCGACTGGTATGACCGCTTATGATCCAAAGGTCAGTGAGAACAGGGTTTTATTGGTAGATGAACATTGTGTTGTTCTGTACGACCATAAGACACCGGGTAGCTCTTCTGGCCAGCTACCTTTCAGATCTTCCAACTTCTTTTTCAGCGTGTATTTGAGGATCTTATTGACCGCTTCGACTTGTCCATTCGATTGAGGGTGGTATGGTGTGGAGAAATTGTTTCTGATATTCAGCTCCCCAAAAAATGCCTTAAACCTCTTTCTGCCGAACTGCTTGCCATTGTCAGATACTATTGAGAGTGGCACTCCGAATCTACATATGATCGATTTCCAGACAAAATTGATAATCTTCTGGTCGGTTATGGATGCCAGCGGTTCGGCTTCTGCCCATTTGGTAAAGTAATCCACCGCAACTACCGCATATTTTACTCCTCCTTTGCCCTTCGGTAGTGGGCCAATCAGGTCAATTCTCCATTTAGCGAATGGGCATGGCGAGTATATGGAATTGAGGGTTTCTGCGGGAGAGTTGATCGGGGGCGCAAAAACATGGCATTTTTCGCACTTTCTGACCTTCTCTATCACGTCCTTTTTCAAGGTCGGCCAATAATATCCTTGTCAGATGAGCTTGTGAGCCAGTGATTGTCCTCTAGCGTGGTTTCCACAGATGCCCTCATGTACTTCTCTCAGCGCATATTCGGCGTCTTGTTCATTCAAGCAACAGAGTAGGGGAATGGAGTACCCATTCTTGTATAACAGCCATTCTTGTAGGGGAATGGAGTAGGGGAATGGAATACCCATTCTTGTATTTTCAGCTCGGTCTTCTGGGAGCACTCCTTCGTTCAGGTAAAGTAGGAATTGTTTCATCCAACTCTCCCTTTTGTTTTGACTTTCCTTATTCTTGTCGGCTTGACTAGCTGAGTAGGTGGCGGCGACGTCAAGTGTTGTTGTTGAATGGTGGCTGACCGTCACTGTGTCCAGCTCCTCCACGCCAAGGATTGATGTTAATTTGGCTAAGGAGTCTGCTGGGACATTATCATTTCGTGATACATGGATGACCTCAGCTTCAAATTCAGCTAGGCGTGCTTTTGTGAGTTCTAGGTATAATGCCATTTTGGATTCATTGGTTTCATACTCCCCGTTGATTTGATTCACCACTAGTTGGGAGTCACTCTGTATTTTTAGATTCCTGATCCCCATTGAGGCAGCCGCTTCCAGACAAACAAGGAGGGCTTCGTACTCGGCTTCATTATTAGTCAGAGGGAACTTGAAATGTACGACTAAGCAGAAGGGCTTCTTTTCAGGACTTACTAACACAATCCATGCTCCAGCTCGGCCAGTTGTCGATGACCCATCGACGTACATGCACCACTGTTTGGCCTTTGCGGGAATTGGCTCAACCACCGGAGTGAACTCAGCTATGAAGTCGGCCAGGGCTTGTCCCTTGATTGCCGTTCTTGGTTCGTACGTTATGTCGAATTGTTTGAGCTCGACGGCCCATTTGATCATCCTTCCTGAAGTATCAGGGCGGTGCATGATTTGTTTTAAAGGGAAGCTCGTCAGTACGACTATCCTTTGTTCCAAGAAGTATGGCCGTAACTTTCGTGAGGAGGTGACGAAGGCGAAGGTTAGCTTTTCCATGGTTGAGTATCTCAGCTCGGCGTCATGCAGGGCGTGGCTCGTGTAATATACCGGGTGTTGTCCGTGCTCGTCAGATCGGACGAGTGCCGAGCTGACTGCCGCCGTTGAGACAGCTAAGTAGAGGTACAACGGCTCTTCATTTACTGGTTTCTGTAAGGTCGGCACACTTATCATGCATTTCTTAAGCTCTTCAAAAGCTACTTGGCATTCCTCAGTCCATTTGAAAGTTTTGTTTTTCTTGATTGCTTCGAAGAAAGGTTTGCACTTGTCCGTGGATCTGGATATGAAATGATTCAGAGCGGCCATTTTTCCTTTTAAGCTCTGCACTTGCTTTATGCTTCTAGGGGGTTGTAATTCAGTTATAGCTCGGATTTTATCTGGGTTGGCTTCAATGCCTCGTTGGCTTACCATATAGCCTAAATTTTTTCCTGAACTAACTCCAAAGGAGTATTTCATTGGGTTTAACATCATTCGGTAAACACGGAAAACTGAAAACATTTTATTCAGATCATCGATGTGGTCAGTTGAGTACAAAGACTTGACGAGTATGTCGTCTACATAGACTTCCATAGTTTTTCCTATCATTCTAGCAAACCTTTTATTTACGAGGCGCTGATAGGTAGCCCCAGCATTTTTCAAGCCAAACAGCATCAGAGTGTAGCAGTAGAGACCTCTCGCCGAGTAGAATGATGTGTGTTCTTGGTTGTATGGGTGCATCAGGATTTGATTGTAGACCGAGTAAGCATCCATAAAGCTCATCAACTCGTGTCAGCAGTTGCATCCACCATGTAATCAATGTGAGGTAGTGGACAGCTGTCCTTGGGACAAGCCTTTTTGAGGTCTGAAAAGTCGATGCGTAGCCGCCACTGGCCTGTTTGTTTCTTGACGAGAATAGGGTTCCAAACCGGGTACCTGAACTCTCGGATGAACTTGTTATCCAAGAGCTTCACGACCTCTAACTCCAGTGCCTCGTACCGATCCGGGCTGAGCTTCCTCCTTTTCTATATAATCGACCTGACATTTTTTTCAATGTTAAGTCGGTGGCAGGATTGTTCTGGTTCAATGCCCTGCATGTCAGCGTGTGTCCAAGCAAAGACGTCCCGGTTCGCTTTCAGAAAACTTATCAGCTCGGACCTGATGGGGTCTTTGAGGTCATGGTCGATCCGGAGTTATTTGCTCAGGTCGAGCTCGTCAACTGTTATCCAATCTAGTTCCTCGAATGGCTCCTCATGGATAGTAGTTCTCCTCAGGCTCAGTTTTCGGGGGTCCAGCTCGTCCTCTCCCACTTTTAACTCGGATTTTTCAGTTTGGCGGACAATGTTTTTGGGCTCCCACATCGGCTCTTTACCTGACCACCGACCACTATCCCTGCTCAGGTCGGCTTCTTTCTGCTCGGCTAACTTGAGCTCGGATTTTTCATCTTGCGTTCCCTGTTCTTTGATCTGTTCGGACTTTTTGAGTTCAGCATTTTCTGTTCGGTACTGTTTCCCAGAGAGCTAATTTTACAACTTTTCCTTATTCTGTTCGATTTGGCCGAGCTCGGCATCTTTGTGGGTGTCCTGAATGGAGCTCGGTATTTTTTCTACTTCTTCTTTTGTGAGCTCGGCGGCCTTTTCTGAGCTCAGCACATCCTTGTTTCCTAACTCTTCACTTGCTCCCTCAATCGGTTCTTCGCTCGTTTTCATCTGCTCAACCATGTTTATATGTTTTGGCCTGATCGACCAACTGCATTCCGAAGCAGCTACTTGATCTCCTAGGTGCTCGCATTCACCTAAGTTGCCTGGTAATTTGATCGAGTAGTGGTAGACTGATATTACGCCTTTGAGGTCGTAAAGAGCTGGTCTGCCAATGAGGGCGTTGTAACCGCTCCGGACGTCTATCACTTTTAAGGTTGTGATTATGTTCCTTTTTTCTTCTCAAGTGCCGAATTCCACATATAGTCTTACTTGGAAGAGAGCCTGCACGTAGCCGCCGCTGATCCTTCTGATCCTATCCTCACACGGCTCGATGTATTCTTTTGGCACTCTCATTCTTCGGAAGGCTGGAAATTAGATTATGCTTGCGTATGCGCCAGGGTCTACGAGGACTCGATGCGTTCGGATCCCCAAAATAGGTTAGGTGATAATGAGGTCATCCGAGTGGGGCTGCACCTGAGTCGTGAAAAGTAAAGGATGACACAAGCTTGTCTTCTTCCTAAGGCTGGTCGTCAAAATGAAAAATGTCAGATCTCATGGCTTTTGTTTTCTGAATCGAGTTCCTAGCCTCCCTGATCAGGATTTTCCTTTTCCTATTTGAAATTTTCTCTTCCTCCGCTCGGCTGGTGTTAGGGAAAGTAAGTATCTCTATTGGTGCCCCGGATCTGGGGGTGGGGGTGGTTGATTGTTACCTCTTCGTTCCTGTCTGGCTTGATGGTTTTTTGAAAATGGCAACAAGTTCCGGTCGTCACAAACTTTGATCAGCGCGGACCAAATCGTGGCACTCTTCTGTGTTGTGCCCAATTTACCCGTGATACCTGCGGAATCTCTTCTTATCGAGAAGTGAAAGATCTTTCTTGATGGGTCGGGCTTGAGGGAGAATGTCAAGGTCCTTGATTCGCTCAAAAATTGTGGCGGCTGCCATTGAGTAGACCTTATTGTACTCGGCAAGGAGGTCAGTATGCATTTCTTGAAGGAGTTTTTTCTTGGTCACTTGAGGACTTGGGTTCTTATCGCCTTTTCGGGCAGGCATGTGACTTTGTGGAAATGAGATGACCGGGGTGGCCATATTCTGCTCGGCTGTGATCTGGGATGCGTCCAGTGCAAAAAACTCCTGGAAAGTCTGAGGGTCCTGCAGGTTATTGATCTACTTGAAGAATGAATTGTCAGACAATCCGTTCTGAGCTAAAATGAGTAGAGCCTCATCGCCGCAGGGCTGAGACTCTGAGACTTGTTTGGTGAATCGATCTATATAGCTTTTCAGTGATTCATTCGGTTTCTGGACGATGGTGGCAATGGCTCTTTTTGGTGCGACTGAGGCCTTGGAAACCATGAAGTGTCCTCAGAACGAAGATCTCAATTGAGGCCATGAGCAGATAGAGTGGTATGGTAGTGATCGGTACCATCTCAGCGGGGCTTCATCCAGCGTCATGTGGAACATTCGGCACCTGTACGTGTCGGATGCGCCGAGCATGTCCATATAGTTCTGGTAGTGACTCAAATGTGAGTCAGGGTCACTGCTCCCCTTGTACAGAGCGATTGGGGGGATTTTTAGCTTCCCCTCCAACAGTTCTGAGAGGATCTGAATAAATAGAGGGGACTCGTCGTCACATGCCGAGTTGATCCCAACAGGTCGCGAGATCGGGTATGTGGGCCGAAGCGGTGGAGTGAGTTGCTTGTCCTCCAACTCCGCGATTCTCTGCTTCAAATATTTCAGCTCGGCCAACTCCTCGTTTGGCTTACGTGGAATGTTCATGGCCACACTCTTGCTGTTAGCCGATTTCTTGGGATGGTCTTCTTGCGTTTTGCCAGTTGGCTTTCCGAGCTGAGTAAAGATGTTCTGGGGGAGGAGAATGTGAGACGACGTGCAATGGGAGGTCCTGCTCTTAGAATTTAGCTCGGTTTCCTCCTCTAGCCTTCTTTTCCAAGTTTTTCTTGCTGCCTCGCGAGCTGGGTCTGACTCTGATTGTCCTTCCAGAAGGTCAGCGTTCTTGGGATTGCCGACCAGAGCTTCTGGTGTCAAGATTGAATTTGCTGCTTTCTTCATCATTTCTTCAAATTCCTTAGCAAAGTCAGGGTTCTGGATGAACGATCTTACTTATTCCGGGTCGAGCTCATTCGGGCCCGATTGCAAAGTCCTCTCTTGGCGCTCCTTGCCAGGATTCCTCCTTGAACTTCCTGAAGGGTTCATACTGACTAGCAGGACGAACAGAGATTCCTCATTTTTTTCTCCACCAAATTCAAATACAATCGAAGAGTTGAGGTGCAACTCCTCACGAAAAAATAAAAAATCAGGTAAAATATAGAAAACGAAATTCAAAGAACTGAATGAGCAAGTGGGACTGTAGATTACAAGAAACCTTTTTCTAGCGCCATTTTGTTTATGTTAAGAGTAACACAACCAATACAAAAGCAAAAAATGGTAAAAGAGCAGCAATCAGATAGCAGAAAATGTGTGGGAAAAAGTGCTTAACTTTTATTCCTCAAAATTAATTCGGATCGGCCTTAACCGGACTCCTTTTTTTCAGGTGCTTGACCTTAAATACAAGCTTTCACTCTCTAAAGATCTCTATGTTTCTCTCTCTATAAAATCGGGGATCCTTCTCTCCCTCTTGGAGAGGATATTTATAGTTTTCCATTGGAACCCTAATTAGGCACATGTCACTCTCCCATTGGTTCTCCAAGATTTCTGCTCACTTACCCACCGCCTCAATACTGACCTCAGACCTTTTCTACCGACTTAATGCCGTCCTCAGATATTTTTCACATCGAACGGATCTAAAGTCGTCAGTCTAACATTTCAGCTCGGCATCTTGAGGTCGGTGATGCCATCCGGGCGTCCTCGGCGGAGTCTTCGGGTTGCGCATTCCTGCTAGGCAGCGTCCCAGCTCGGCAGCGTAGACCCCAGCATGGCGATGCTTCGCAGGCGTCCTCGGTAGAGTCTGCGGGTTACGCACTCCTGCTCGGCAACGATCCAGCTTGGCAGTGTCCCAGCTCGGCAGCACGGGCCTGAGCCTGGCGATGCTGCGCGGGCGTCCTCGGAAGAGTCTGCGGGTTGGGCACTCCTGCTCGGTAGCGATTCAGCTTGGCAGTGTCCTAGCTCGGCAGGGCGGGCCTGAGCCTGGCGATGCTGCACAGGCGTCCTCAGCAGAGTCTTCAAGTTGCGCACTCCTGCTCGGCAACGATCCAGATCGGTAGTGTCCCAACTCGGCAGCGCGGGCCTGATCCTGGCGATGCTGCGCTGGCGTCCTTAGCAGAATCTGTGGGTTGCGCACTCCTGCTCGACAGCGATCCAGCTCGGCAGTGTCCCAACTCGGCAGTGCAGGCATCCTCGGCAGAGTCTGCGGGTTGTGTACTTCTGCTCGGCAGCGATCTAGGTCGACAGCACGGGCCTGAGCCTGGTGATGCCGCGCGGACGTCCTCGGCAGGTCGGTACGGCATGGATGTTCGTATCTGCTCAACACCCTCAGTGTGCGCACCTAAAAGGGTGGCCGGCTCTGCTCGGCGCCTTTCTTCTTGGCGCCTTCATCGCTTGGCCACTTTGCCCGGTTAGCTTAATTTGTCCGGCTCGGATTCTCCTCTGGAGGATACTGACCATCAACAGTGAAGGGGACTTGATTACCTTGTTAATAAATTGCATTTCAATTTTAGAAAAAAACCTAATCTATGGAGTTGGTCTCCCAAAAGTAGATTTAAGGACTTATTTATTGTTGGAATGGGGTTAAAAGGGTCTTATGGTGAAAAATTAGGCCTCTTGACCAAGAGCTCGTCCATGTATACTAGTTGCTGAGACACTGTCGAGCCACTAAAAAAGCCGCTGCTGTGAGGAATGATGAGTAACCAAATGCCTTTTGGAATCTTCTCTAGGATTCTGAATGACTACCGAAGGTCTTGCCAATGCTTCACTAAAACTGCCGATGCAACAAAAAAGTTACACCGAGGTAGCGCCAATAATCTACCAAGCAGATACTCCATCTCATCGATGTGCGAGCTGAATGAAAGTTTAGCCTATGCTGAGGGTGCTCTCAGTGTTAGGCCTAGTGGTCATGGGCACTGAAGGAAGGTATAAGGTCTTGGGCTTAGTGCTAGATCGGTTAGCCTAAAGATGGGCGTGTGAGTGCTCACACTACCAAAAGCTACGAAATAGTTCGATAGCTCAGAGGTTCCATAAACAACAATTCAGCTGCAGCTACCGATAGCTTAGAGGATCATTGGTTTCATGTTGTAAGCCTGTTGAAGACTCTCGGTAGCATCAGAGGTTCACCACCTCAAGTTTGCGTGGACTGCCAAGAGATGCTGATGCGGTTGCTAATAAAAGTGATAAAACCCGTGCAACTTCTGATAGAATGCGGCCATCATGCGCAGCTTCGAGTGTTTGCTGCCGATATAATGCGACCTTACTGCGCAGATTTAAAGATGGTGACAATCAGCTGCCAATGGAGATAGGCTGTACTTTCGGTGGCTATCGAAAATGGCGTGCAAAGCTCAATCATTCAAAGGTTCACAAGGGCCTCGTGTGCAATATTTGTGGGCAAATAAATGACGACGTGCCATCGTGGCTTGACACATCCTCAATTTCCAATCATCATCGTGTTTACTCGATCCTTGCAGCATAGAGTCTGATATGGCAATATATACGTCAGACCTGGTTTGGGGTAGCTCTGACTCAGGATAGTTAGATAAATTAAGGAAGGGCTAAAAAAGTTGTCTCAGAGGAGGGAGCTTGTCATCATCATAGCAAGATCTAACCTTTCAGATGGCAGGGAAACAAAATGAAAGGAGAGCTGGATCATAACAGGTCTGGTTCCTTGAATTCTGCTGGAATCCTATAAAATTGAGGAAGTACAGAATAAGGAAGACCTGGAACAAGGGAGACCTGTTTCCTAGATCCCCGGCAAGGGGACAAGTAGGACCACTTGTCAGAATTGGTTGCATAATGGTCCGTGATTCGCAGTATGTGCTCCTGGGATCCCGGCTGGGGTCCCCACGGGAGGAAGTTATAAGTATCTTAACCCCAAGGTTGAGAGAGAAAAGAGCAGGTCTGGGCGAATACCTGGGTCTGAAGCAATATGGAATAGTAGAAGAAGAGCAGGCCCGGACCAGACCTGTTTTCCTGTTTACCCAGAAGAGAGCAAGTGGGACCACTTGTCAGAGTTTGTTGCTTAAACGGCCCGTGATTCGCGGTCTTTGTTTCCGAGATCCCGTAAAGGGGACCCCGCTAGGAAAACAATAAATACCTCAGCCTCAAGGATGAGAATGGTATGTCATTCTCTTGATCATTCTTTCTTTCTTTCTTTCTGGAAAACACCTCAAACGCTTACTGACTTAAGCATCGGAGAGGTTTCCATCAGAAAATCACCGGTGGTCCTTTCTAACTTGTGTTTGTGGTGCAGATCAAAAAGGTGTTCAAGGTTCCAAGCGTTCTCAACGTTGGTCATTTTTCGGGTTGAAACAATTGGCGCCATCTGTGGGAAGGCGATCAAGATAAGGCGTGATGTTTTTTTTTTATTTTACGGCTTCAGACGGTTTACGGCGGAACTTAGTGAGAGAGCTCGGCAGAACCCCCAGTTCCGCTGCGCCGTGGGGAATGCCCAGGTCGACAGATACGTCGGCGATGGGGCCAAAAGAGACAACACCGCCGGCAGCGGCCGTGCCAGGCGCTACGCCGCC
The DNA here is from genome assembly GCA_014905375.1 of Phtheirospermum japonicum. Lineage (NCBI taxonomy): Eukaryota > Viridiplantae > Streptophyta > Magnoliopsida > Lamiales > Orobanchaceae > Phtheirospermum > Phtheirospermum japonicum. Next base: position 629,202 of record BMAC01000688.1, on the reverse strand, counting down.
CCCACTCAGTAGATCTGTGCCAACTACTGGTGGTTCATTTAACGAGTCCTTCCTCTTGAAGCTCTCTGAGCTCATTGGCAAAGCCTTGGAGACGGCGGTGGAAAAGAAGCTTGCGGAGATATCGATGCCGCCATCCAACATGCCACCGGCACGAACTATCCCGGTGGTGGGAACTGAACCATTACGAGGCCAGTGCACGGATCAGACTCCTCTACACGACAGGGAAGAGCACTTCTCCACCTCCGACAGCGAGACCTCAAGCCAGACTAATCCAGGTCTGGCTGAACAGATGCAGAGTTTGCAAAAAGAGGTGCCAGAATTCAAGAGGAAATTGACGAATGCTGGTGCCGTGCCAGCGCGGCGGGGCACCCCTTACACTGAGGAGGTCATGCGTGACGACGTACAACCTTCATATCTCTCCTTGGGTTTCGAGTATAATGGAACCACGGATCCGTGGGATCATCTCAGTCTCTTCGAGATCGCGGTAGCTCTGCATAAATTTTCGGACACTGTTATGTGCCGGGTCTTCCCAATGACTTTTACCAAGTCGGCGCAGCTCTGGTTTAGCCAGTTGCCGCCTCGTTCTATCAGTAACTTTGACGAATTCAGTTCGGCCTTCTTACACCAGTTCACGAGCTGCAGGAAATACCAGAAAATGCCGCTTGAACTTTTCAGCCTGAAGCAGAAAGAGAACGAGAGCCTGCGTGCCTACATCAATAGGTTTACAACGGCTAAGTTAGAGGTACCTTCTGCGTCAGAAGAGCTATTGGTAAATGCTCTGGCACAGGGTTTGAGGAGAGGAGAWTTTRTCCAATCGCTGGTGGTGAAACCAGCTCTSAAATTTGGAGAGCTCTTGGAGAGAGCGGKGAAGTATATCCATTTGGAAGAAGCTTTGAAAATCAAAGATGAGGGAGAAAAGAAGAGGGAGAGATACGATCGTGATGATAGGACCGCTGCAAAGAAGCCGAGGCCAGATCTGTCTGGTGGGAGACCTCGATTTGATAGGTACACCCCTTTGGCAACTCCACAGGGTGAGATTCTGTAGGCCACAGAGAAGCATCCAGACCTGAAATGGCCTAAGACCTACTCACAGAGACCTAGGAAGGAAAGGTCTGATCGCTTCTGCCGCTTTCACAATGAGTATGGTCATGATACTGATCAGTGTACTCATTTGAAAGATGAGTTGGAGAGATTGGTCCAAGCTGGGCACCTGAAAGAGTACGTCCGTATGAGGAGAGAAGAGGCCAGGTCTGGCAACAAGGGCTATGACAGGACTAACCAGGGCAAGAGAGACCAGGACAAAAGCCGCTGATGGAAGACGAGCTGATCAATCCCAGGTCATTCATGGGGAAATCCAGATGATCACTGGAGGAGAGCTGGAGGAGCATTCCAAGAGGACGCAACACAGTTATGTTAGAGCTGCGAAAGACTTAGTTCGAAAATCGCGCGACGTGGGACAAATGACCTCTACCCCTAATATTTGTTTTGGGTCAGAAGATGGTGATGACATTTTGGCCCTGCACATGGATGCTCTTGTTATAACAGCAACTATCGCCAATTATAATGTACGACGGATCTTTGTGGACACCGGGAGTTCTGCCGACATCCTGTTTTATGACTGTTTCCGACAATTGAAATTGGATGTGGAATTGGAGGAGGTGACTACCTCTCTAGTCGGCTTTGCAGGGGGAGCTCTAAAAACAATGGGAGCGGTCAGGCTCCTCGTCACCCTAGGGGAAGAGCCTTATAGGGTGACTAGGATGGTTCGTTTCTTGGTTGTAGATGCTCCATCCTCTTACAATGTCATGCTTGGTCGACCCTCCCTAAGTCAGTTCCAAGCTGTAATCTCGGTTTTTCACATGAAGATGAAATTCCCTACCGAGGATGGAACTGGAGAGGTGAGAGGATATCAATATGCATCGCGCTAGACGTATGTTGAGTGTATTCGGCGGAATGATGAGGAGGAGAGGATGAGTAAAAAGGCTCGAGTAGAGCAGCCACGGCAAGAGCTGGCAAGAAGAGAGGAGGGGTTGATGCTGGTGGAAGTCTTTCCAGGCGATGAGAGTTGAACTCTCCGTGTGGGGGCAACGCTTAGCCCAGAAGTCTTGACAGACCTGGTGACGCTGCTAAGAGAGAGCGTGGATATTTTTGCTTGGTCTCCCCAAGACCTGGTGGGAATCGACCCAGAGGTCACTGAACACCGCCTCAATATTCGCCCGGATGTGAAGCCAGTAAAACAAAAAAAACGTAATTTCGGGCCAGAGAAGGAGGCCATCATAGAGGCAGAGGTCAAAAAGCTCTTGAAGGCGGGGCATATTCACGAAATACAATTCTCAGAATAGCTTTCCAATGCGGTGTTGGTCCCAAAGACGGATGATTGGTGGATGTGCGTTGATTTCCGAGATTTAAATCACGCCTGTCCGAAAGACCATTACCCCTTGCCAAGGATTGATCAGCTCGTTGACTCCACCTCCAGCTGTGAGCTCCTGAGCATGATGGACGCCTCGCAGGGATACCACCAGATCAGGCTAGCTAAAGAGGACTTGAAACGCGTCAGCTTTATAACCCCAAAGGGGACGTATTGCTATGTGGTCATGCCCTTTGGCCTTAAAAATGCAGGTGCTACGTACCAGCGACTGGTGGACAAAATGTTCAAGAATCAGCTCGGCTGAAATATGGAGGTCTATGTAGATGATATGCTGGTCAAGAGAACGAAAGCAGTATCGCATGTGGACGATTTGAGGGAAACCTTCGATACCCTATGAAAATATAAGATGAAGCTTAATCCTAAGAAATGCTCGTTTGGGGTCAGAGCGGGAAAATTTGTAGGTTACATGGTCACAGAAAAGGGTATCGAAGATAACTCTGAGAAAGTAAGGGCCATTATGGAGATGCACGCGCCTAAAAATGTGAAGGAGATGCAATGCTTAGCAGGACGGATCAATGCTCTGAGTAGGTTTGTGTCCAGGTCTGCAGAGAAGAGCTTGCCATTTTTCCAGGCCTTGCGGAAGAAAGCCAAATTTCAGTGGAGCGACGAATGCGAAGGGGTATTTCGATTATTGAAGGAGTACTTAGCTGGCATGACCTTACTCACGAAACCCGTTCGAGGGGAGCCCCTGATCTTATATTTATCCGTGGGAGAGCAGGCGGTCAGCTCTGTCTTGATCAGGGAAGAAGGTAAAATACAAAGACCAGTGTATTTTTGGAGCAAGGTCTTGCACGCAGAAGAGGTCAGGTATGTGGAGGTAGAAAGGGCGATACTAGCTCTGGTTGGAACCGCTCGAAAGCTGCGACCGTACTTTCTGTCCTACACCATAATTGTGCAAACCAATCTCCCGTTGAAAACTATAATGGACAAACCGGAAGCATCTGGAAGGCTAGTCAAATAGATTATAGAGATCAGTGAATTTGATATCGCGTTTGAGGCTAGAACAACAATTAAGGCTCAGGCCTTAGTCGATTTCGTGCAAGAAATGACTGGTCCCCTTGATGAGCTTAAGGAATGGACAATTTTCATGGATGGCTCTGTCTGTAATCAGGGTTGCGGGGCTGGAATCGTCCTAGTGGATCTAACAGGCGTGTCTACTGAGTTCGCCGTGCGGCTAAATGCAACGTTCTCTAACAACGCCTGCTGAGTATGAGGCCCTTCTAAGAGGGATTCAGATGGCGAAAGACCTGGGTGCAGAGTAGGTGTGCGCTAAGGTAGACTCACAACTTGTTTGCAAGCAAATTAGTGGAGAGTTTGAGACGAGGGAGGAAAATATGCAGAATTATTTGGCCAAGTTCAGGGAGTTGGCCAGAGGAATGAAAGAGTTAACAGTCCTTCAGATTCCTAGGGAGGAAAATGGGAGAGCTGATTTCTTGGCGAAGGTGGCCAGCTCGGCTACAGATTGCCACGAATGAATGATCACTCTATTGAAGGCAGATGGGGAGTTCGGAGCTGAGCAGGTTTGTGCGGTTATGGAACGAGAGGACTGGCGCTCCCCTATAAAGGCGTACCTAGAGCAAGAGATTATGTCGGAGGATAAGAAGAAGGCGACAAAGATACGAACCAGAGCTGCCAGATTCTGCTTAATCAAAGGAGAGCTGTTTAAACGAGGATCTGGCCAACCTCTTTTGAGATGCCTAGGCCAAGTGGAAGGAGCTCTGGTGCTCAGGGAAATACATGAAGGTTGTTGTGGGAATCACATGGGGGCTAGAGTTCTGGCTAGTAAGGTATTAAGGGCTTGTTATTTTTGGCCCTCATTGAGAAAAGAAGCCGAGGTCTTCGTGAAAAAATGTGAGAAATATCAGAGGATGGCACCTCTGATTCATCAGCCAGCGGAAGAGCTGTTAACAATGAGCTCTCCTTGCCCTTTCGCGAAATGGGGGATTGACCTGGTCGGTCCGTTTCTGATGGCCCCAGCCCAGAAAAGATTTTTAATTGTTGCGATAGACTATTTTAGTAAGTGGGTTGAGTCGGAAGCTCTAACAAAAATAACGGAAGAAGCGATAATGGGATTTATATGGAAAAATGTGGTCTGTCGCTTCGGTGTGCCAAGGGTGTTGATATCGGATAATGGTACCCAGTTCACGGGAGCCAAAATTAAGGCCTGGTGCGTTAAGATGAAAATCCAGCAGCATTTCACGTCTGTATATCATCCGCAGGCGAATGTTCAAGTCGAGGTAACCAACCGCATTCTTGTCCAAGGGCTTAAATCACGATTAGAAAGATCTGGAGGGAAATGGGTGGAAGAGCTAAATGCAGTACTCTGGGCATATCGCACAAACCCTAAGGAGAGCACGGGCGAAACTCCCTTTAGCCTTGTATATGGCATGAATGCTGTGGTCCCCGCAGAAACTAGTCTAGAAACTCATCGAGTGCAGAATTACAGCCAAGCCCAAAATAAAGCATTAATCCAAGATGCTCTAGATTTAGTTGAGGAGAAGAGAGACCAAGCGGCGGTGCGAATGGAACACATGCGAGGGCGGATCAGAGCGGATTACAATAAAACAGTTCGAGAGAGGCGCTTCCAAGTAGGGGACCTGGTTCTTAAAAGAGTTGATTTGGGACAAGCTAAAGGGAAGCTAGACGCCATGTGGCAAGGACCCCACCGAGTCACCCAGGTTCTGGCTGGAGGAGCTTACAAGTTGGAAGAGCTGGATGGGACAGAGATCCCCCGCGCCTGGAATATTACCAACTTACGTAAATTTTATACATGATTGTAATTTCTTAAATTTTTGTTTATTACATTAAATAAAATTGCAGGTCTTCTTGCATATCAGGCGCTTGAATACATGTTTAAAACCAGGATTGTCTAAGGACGGATGTCCTCGATTTTACCTGACCCGATTGTCAGTTTAAAGCCAGGATTAGCTAAGGACGGATGTCCTCGATTTTACCTGACCTGATTATTAGTTTAAAGCCATGATTTTCTAAGGATGGATGTCCTCGATTTTACCTGACCTGATTGTCAGTTTAAAGCCAGGATTGGCTAAGGACGGATGTCCTCAATTTTACCCGACCTGATTGTCAGTTTAAAGCCAGGATTGGCTAAGGACGGATGTCCTCGATTTTATCCAACCTGATTGTCAGTTTAAAGCCAGGATTAGCTAAGGATGGATGTCCTCAATTTTACCTGACCTGATTGTCAGTTTAAAGCCAGGATTGGCTAGGGCGGTTGCTCACGATTCTCCTGACCTGATTGTCATCTCAAAGTCAAGATAGGCCAGAGGTGGCTGCCCACGATTCTCCTGACCTGATTGTCAGCTCAAAGTCAAGATAGGCCAGAGGCGGCTGCCCACGATTCTCCTGACCTGATTGTCAGCTCAAAGTCAAGATAGGCCAGAGGTGGCTGCCCACGATCTTCCTGACTTGATTGTTAGCTCAGGCATGCAAATAAAAAATCTTATGAGGTAAATTCTGAATTGCTAAAACTCTGATATAAGCATATGAAAAGCATAGAATTCATATATTTCATTACTGCTGCACAACGCAAAAAACAGGTTGCCCACACCTTCTACAAAGGTTGACAACTTTGATTACATAAATTTGCAGGAAACAAAAAAGATAAAACCCAGATACTCATCTGGGTGAAGCGCGCCGATCTGAAGCCAAAGCTCGACGAACTCGCAAGAGCTCACGCTCGGTCTCATGCAGGCAGCGGTGTTATTTGTCAGATCGATCGGAAAGTGCTTGAGCTTCGCCAGCAGCGAAGGTCAGACGATTCACCGATTCGACAAGATCCGCCTTCTCCTCCTGAAGTTGGCGGTTAACTTGCCGGAGTTCAGCCCACTCTCTTTTGTAGAAACGTTTCTTCTGATGCTTCCTCTCCAGAAGGCGGTAGAGATAACCGATTTTCTCCTTGAGTGAGATGATTTGATCGGAAAGTTTAAACTTTTCAACAATAAAAGAAATGTTCTTTCGCCTTACTATGTCAAGTTTGTTGATAAGAGGAGAAGAGGCCATGATAAAATTTGTTTTAGAGAAAATAACAGAGGCATGCGCATATTTAAAGGTGTGAAAATGCGTACAAATAGAATCAAAAGTACTAGGGTTTCCGGAGGATCAGGAAACCCTAGAAGATCAAGAGTTGCAACAAGACAAAAAGCATTAACTGTCATTAAACAAAAAATATTCGAGTATAGATTTCATATTCAGAAAGGACAAAAGAGACAGACCAGCCACACAGGCTACTTACGGGTCTGTTATAAAAGTAAAGGCTCACACAACCTAAGTATCAACCTCCATATCCGCCCTCAGCTCTGTCGACAGATGATCCACCGTACCCTCGGACAGACCTCCTGGAGAAGCTCCCCCAGGCAGCTCACCCAGACCTGCAAAGGTTGGGGAGGGAGATGAAGTAGGAGGGACCACGGCAAGGGTCAGGTCTGTTTGAGCTGAACCAGATTCGAGAGCATGGAGAACAGAGTGAACATGCTCGGCAAACTCTGCAGACCCGATGGTGTGGAGATGATCCTTGGCAGGGTCATAGGAGAAGGAGGTCGGCTCGGGCGGGGTTTTCAGTGGCACTTTTCGATCAAAGGGAGCGTTGGGATTTGCCTGAACCCATTTGGCCTGCTCATCCAATCCATAGTTGTAGTACACCATAGCCTCTGGAAAGAGTAGGGAAAAAAGGGCTTTGGATCCCAAAAAGTCCTTCTTAGCTTCATCCCTGGCCACCTGGACCAAATTGAGTCCCTCCTCGGAATTTAAGAACTTGCCCTTCCACTCTTCCTTTGCCTTGGTTAGAGCTTCATCGACCAGACTCCTTGCCTCCGCTATAGCCTCATCCCGAGCATCGGATCGGGCTGTCTCCAGCATCTTCTCTTGGGCTTTCTTCATCCCATCTACCTCCTCCTGCAGCTTTTTTGACCTCCTTGACTTTCTCTTTGGCGAAGGTCCTGACCTGCAACATCTTCTCGGTAAGGGCTTTGTTCTCCTTAATAAGATCAGCCTGGGCCATGGATCTGGTTGCCTTAATGACTAAGAGCGCCCTCTTGGCTTCAGCCTGGACGTCAGAGAGAAAGTTAGAAACTCACTAAGTAATAAATGAAGAAAGAGAAGAGTAATGGAAAGACGTACCCTAGCATCATCCTGACACCAGGACTCCAGCAGTTCGCGATCACTCATTTGCTCTAAGACGCGCATGTCTTCGGGCGCGCACTGAGCACTTACGTGTTGAACTGTCACATCTCCCGAGCAGTTCAGGACAGGAGTCCGGCGCGGAGGACCCACGCTGCGAGTGACGGTGGTGGCAGGTCTGGTAGTTGCAGGGTTAGCCGAGGCTGCGGGGATGCTCACACCTCGGCCGCAGTTGGAGTGGGGACTTTTTAGCTGAGGAACGTCCTCCTCGTCGAATTCAGATGTGAATCGCCTCACTGTGGAAGGGCTCTGGGCTCGAGGTGCGGAAGATGCGCCTACTATATGGACCGCGGGCTCTGCATCAGCCTCTGCGCTTTTCTTGTCGGCTGACTTGAACATCATGCTCATCATCATTTCTGAAAACAAAGAGCAAAGGAAGTAAAGACTCATGGGCATCAAGATATGATGTAACAGACCAGGCTAGAGAAAGCCTTTTACCAATCTCCGGGGTTAAGGGACCTGTCTCGCAAGTTTCATTGAAGAAGTCCAAAACATGAGGGAGGAGGAGTTCATTTATATTTATAGGATTCTCATTCAGAGTAGATACGATTTTCTGAATATGAGGAGGTCTGCCTGCTGCGGTCAGATGGGGGTAAGAAGGCAATTTCTCTATAGGCTGGGGATCAAAGCCCCAGTCTCCATCACAATGGACAAAGAAAAACTTTTTTCGCCAGGCTTTGTGAGAGGAGGGGAGTTTGTGTATAAAATGAACCCCATATCTGGATATGAGATAAAAGTAGTTAGGGGACAAAATCTTCGTTTAGAAGAGCTGGTAGAAAACGAGGGCTGTTGGATCCAGGCCAGCATAGCGCATGGCCAGATTGTAATATACCATTATTCTGAAGGAATTAGGGGTGAATTGAAAAATGGGGATTTTGTACATCTGGGCTATCTCAAGCATCAAGGGATTTACTGGTAAACGTAATCCCGCTTGAAATTGATCGGAATAGAAAGTCAACCATCCCTCCGGCGCTTGACAGGCTAAAATGCTTGCCGGAGGAGGATAGGGATCGAATGGTTCTTTGATTTTGAACTGGGAGCGGATTTCCTCTATCGATTGTGGGCTGAGGATAGAAGTGATCTTGGGGTGGTCCAGTACCGGTGGAATGTATATTAAACCCTCAAATGAGGAGGAGCCGGCGGTTGCCGCCGCCGGCAGATCAGACGGTAATAGGGGGGAGGTCGCCGCCACCTTGGGGATAGCAGGGAGTTGAGATGACGAAGCCCCTGCTGCATCTATATGGTTAGACGGCGGAGAAGAAGGAGCCCTAACCGCCTCTGGGGTGGATGATAAGTAGGAGGAGAGAACCACCGCCGCCTCTGGTGGAACAGACGATGGAGATGTGAAGGCCCTTATATATAGAGGAGACGACATCATAAGAAAAATAAAAGGCAAAAGGCTGAGAAAGGTACCTGGTTTGTAAGGATTGCCGGGAAAGTGAGATGGAGAGAGAATTCGTTGAACACTGGGGAAGATGGAGAGAGTCTGAGATTTTGGAGAAGTGAGAAGCGAAAAGTAAGAGAAAAGGACAAGTCCAGCGGGAGTAATAAGATAAAAGATAAATTTGAAAAAATGAAAATCGATAAAGGCGGGATTTGATGGGATCCCTGCATTTAATGCTGGCAGGCGAACAGTGCCCTAAGAGGTGAGCCGGAGCATCCATCATCCTAGACTAGGGCTGATGTGGCGTTTGCATAGGGGACTGGTGTGGTTGTTACGTGGGAAGATGAACCGACATCGCTAATGCCAAATAGTTAGGCCTGGGTGTCAGGCGGATTTCTCGGGATTCCTCCCAGTACAAGGAGTCATAAAGGATGGAACGACCTCATTTATTTAGAAATGGCTTAGGATATTACCGATCTACCCCAACTGATTGGGGGGAGGAGTTGATATGGCAATATATACGCCAGACCTGGTTTGGGGTAGCTCTGACTCAGGATAGTTAGATAAATTAAGGAAGGGCTAAAACAACTATCTCAGAGGAGGGAGATTGTCATCATCATAGCAAGATCTGACCTATTAGATGGCAGGGACACAAAATGAAAGGAGAGCTGGATCATAACAGGTCTGGTTCCTTGAATTCTGCTGGAATCCTAGAAAATTGAGGAAGTACAGAATAAGGAAGACCTAGAACAAGGGAGACCTGTTTCCCAGATCCCCGACAAGGGGACAAGTAGGACCACTTGTCAGAATTGGTTGCATAATGGTCCGTGATTCGCATCATGTGCTCCTGGGATCCCGGCTGGGGTCCCCACGGGAGGAAGTTATAAGTATCTTAACTCCAAGGTTGAGAGAGAAAAGAGCAGGTCTGGGCGAATACCTGGGTCTGAAGCAATATGGAATAGTAGAAGAAGAGCAGGCCCAGACCAGACCTGTTTTCCTGTTTACCCAGAAGAGAGCGAGTGGGACCACTTGTCAGAGTTTGTTGCTTAAATGGCGCGTGATTCACGGTCTTTATTTCCTAGATCCCGGAAAGGGGACCCCGCTAGGAAAACGATAAATACCTCAGCCTCAAGGCTGAGAACGGTATGTCATTCTCTTGAGCATTCTTGCTTTCTTTCTGTAAAACACCTCAAACGCTTACTGACTTAAGCATCGGAGAGGTTTCCACCGGAAAATCACCGGTGGTCCTTTCTAACTTGTGTTTGTGGTGCAGATCAGGAGGTGTTCAAGGTTCCAGACGTTCTCAACGTTGGTCATTTTTCGGGTTGAAATAGAGTCGTTATGGAATATTTGGGCTTGGCTTGTCTTCTAACCTCAACTTGGGCTCACTTTGACAAATTTGTACTCTACACAACAAAATAATATTAAATCTTAAAAATTATGAGAAAAACAGGAAAACCAAAAAAAAAAAGACAAAACAAGCTATAAAAAATGTTAAATAAGACAAAATGACTCATATTGAAACAAATACTCAAATAAAACAGTCACAATGAGACACAAATACACATAAAAAAATACATATAAATTTTTTCAAATAAAGCGTCGTCCATTGGATAATAAGGTCAACGTGCTCAAATTCTTCCATAATTGTCACCACTTCCATCTCATTCTTGCATATTACATGTATGGTTCGATCATCAACATTCACCAAGGTCTCCATACACACTTCCTCTTCACTCTCATTCACAAAAATAACACCATCAAGCGATAAAAGAGTGTCGACATACACATTCAAATTTGTAGGACCCACCACTAACTCTCATCCTCAATGATAACATCTATGATCAAAAAACCAAGCTCTTAAATAAGAACCCATCACATTAACAATTAATTTTTTTTTTCAAAAGTACTATAAAATTCATCATGATCAAAGGTAGATATTTTACCTTTTCACTTGCTAGATCCTCATAGACTTCCTCTTCGTCGTTGTCAATCTCTCGACTAATGATAAAGAGAATAGTGCACATTTACAAACATTTAGCTTCTATTCTCTAAGTGCAAGCTATTGGAAATTCGAACATTGCCTCCAATTTAGACAAAGTCTTTAGAGTGTATCATTAGTATGTTGAAGGTTACGTGAAGTATGTAGAGGTTGATAAGGAGAAGATTGATCTCAAACACGCTATAATATTAATTATTTGAACATCGCGGACAAGATTAGGGGGTCAATCGTAATGTGATAAGGTGACACAAGTTGTATCTCATGTGGAAGGATAATAAAAAGTGATTCTTATAAGAAGTCATAAAAAGGGAAAATAAGAACCGAAAATCTATTATAAACTCTCGATCACATTTGATTAGTTTTGAGATATAAAACTAAAATGGGGATTTAAATGGCGATAATTTTGAAGAAAGCATTTAAAAGTTGAGGATATAAAATGAAAAACATTTCAAAAGTAGATTTAAAAACAACAGAAAGAAACTAAAAACTAACCTAAACATAAGATCAAATTTCTAGATAGTTAAATTTAATAACTAATATTTCTAGAATTTAAAAGGGTAACTAAAATTTGGAAATTGAAGATGGCATTTAATATAAACATTTAAAGAATGATTTAGCAAATCGATTGGGAACAAGTTATAAATGGAAGCTTAGGGCATCATTTCAATGATTACCCAAGCCATGTGTCATCAATAATTGGATTCTTCTAAATTATACCAATATAGAGTTAACCTTAGTTTGATCCAGCCCACTCGTATGTTGCCAATGGTAAAGCCCCTCATCTGACCTGCAAGTAACATCATGTCGAGAAGATTTCACAAGGGAATCATATCTAGGCCTATCATAAGGTGCACGAGATAGAGACTCTTATCAACCTACAATTATCATTAAGTTAGGAAGAGTTTGCAAGGGAATCGCATCAAGAACAGTCATGAGTTTTGCAAGTTGAAGCCCCTAATCCAACTTGCAACTATCATCAGGTCGTTAAGGGTTCACAAGAGAATCACATCCTGCTATGTCTTATGCTATACCTTCATCTAACATGCACTTATAATTAGGTCAAAGAGTTTTCAAGGGAATCACATACAATGTAGTCGTAACCTTTGCAATCTAGATCCCATCATGACTTGCAAGTATCATCAATGTAGTCGTAACCTTTGCAATCTAGAGCCCATCATGACTTGCAAGTATCATCAGGCTGGGAAGAGTCACAATGAAATCACATTAAGCACGATTATATACTGCATAAGCTGGAGCCCTAATCCCATATTTTAATTAATTAGAAATTAGAAAGAGTTCACAAAGGAATCTCATCCATCCCAGTCATATATTGTGCAAGCTGGAGCCCCTCAACCGACCTAGTATTATCATTGGGTATCGTATCCAGCCCATTAGTAAGTTGCACAATATGGATCCCCTCATCATTCCTATAATTATCACAAGATAAGAAAGAGTGCATAAGGTAATCGCATCCAACTAAGTTGTAAGCTACGCAAGCTCGAACCTCTCATCTGTCTTGCAATTATAATCAGGTCGGGAAGAGTTTGCATGGGAATCACATCAAACCCAATTGTACCTATGTAAGCCGAAGCCCCTTATTGGACCTTTAATTATCACTAGGCATGGAAGTGTTTGCAAAGAAATTGTATCCTTCAAAATCTTAAGTTGCGCAAGCAGGGGCCCCTCACCGAGATGTAATTATCATTAGGTTGGAAAGAGTTCGCAGGAGAGTAATAACTCAACCTTATCGTAATCTGGTCAAGTTGGAGACCCTCATTCGACCTCTAATTATCATCAGGCCGAGAAAAGTTCACAAGGGAATTGTATCCAGCCTATTTGTAATATGTGCAAGTTGGAGCCGCTCATCTGACCTATAATTATCATTAGGACTAGAAGAGTTCGCAAAGAAATCGAATCAACCAAGTCATATGGTGAGATTATTGGAACCCCTTACCTGACTTGAAATTATCATCACCTTGGGAAGAGTTCACAAGGGAATCATATCTATACCTATCATACGACGCGCAAGTTTGAGTCCAAAATCTGACTTGCAATTATCATCGCGTTGGGAATAGTTCACAAGAGAATCGCATCCAGCCAAGTTGTAAGCTACGAAAGCTGGAGCCCCTCATCTGACCTGCAATAATAATCAGTTCAGGAAGACTTTGCTAGGAAATTAAATCTAACCCAGTCTTAAACTATACAAGTTGGAGTCCCTTATCCGACCTCCAATTATAATCAAGTCGGGAAGAGTTTTCAAAGGAATTTCATCCTGCATAATTGTAAGATACGTAGGCAAGAGCCTTTCACCCAACTTGAAATTATCATTATGTTAGGAAACATTTTCAACGGAATCGAAATTAGACTAGTTGTAAGGTACACAAGCTAAATCTCCTCTTTCGACTTGAATTATCATCATTAGTTTACAAGGGAATCACATACAGAATTATCGAAAGCTGAACAAGATGGAGACTCTCAATTGACCAGAAATTATCATCTCATTGGAAATATTTTGCAAGGAATCACATCTTGACCTATCGTAAGCTACACAAGCTAGAGCCCCTCACCGATATGCAATTATCATCACATCAGGAATTCGTGAGGAAATTGTATTAAGTCAAATCGTAAGTTCAACAAGCTACAACCGCTAATTCATATTGAAATTGTGATAAGGTTAAGAAGAGTTCACAACAGAATCACATCTTGCCATGTCGTATGCTATGAAAGTTGGTGCCTCTCATCTAATCTGCAATTATAATCAGGTCGAGTGTTCGTAAAGAATCTCATCCAGCCCCGCCATATGCCGCGCAAGCTAGAGCCCCTCAACTGATCTGCAATTATCATTAGAACAAAATTAGTTCACATGGGTATTGCATCCAGCTTAGTACTAACATGCGTAAGAGGAAGACCCTCATCTGATATGTAATTATCACCAGGTTAGAAAGAGTTCATAAGGTAATCACATCTAGCCTAGTCGTAAGTTATGCAAGCTTGATCCCTTCATCTGACATGCAATTATTGGGAGGAGATCGCAAGGGAATCACATCAAACCAGTTGTAACTTGTGTAAACTTGTAAATTATTATTAGGTCAGGAAGATTTCGCAAGAGAATTTCATATGGCACAATCTTAAGTTGTGCAAGAAGGATCCTTTCATCTGACCTGGAAATATTATTAGGTTGGAAAAAGTTTACAAGGGAGTCACAATTACCCCAATTGTAAGATGTACAAGATGAAGCCCCTCACCTCACTTGAAATCATCATCACGCTGGGAAGAGTTCACAAGGGAATAACATCTAGCCCTGTCTTAAGCTGCATAAGATGGAAACCCTCACCCCACCTGCAATTGTTAGCAGTTCGGGAAGAGTTCGCAAGGGAATCACATTCATCCTAGTCATATTCTATGCATGTTGGATTCCCTCATCCAACCTGCATTTATAATCAGGTTGGGAAGATTTCGCAATGAAATCTCATCAAGACAAGTCGTATGTTGCACAAGCTAGAACCTCTCATCTGACTAAAATTTATCATTAGGCTGGGAAAAGTTCTCATGGGAGTCACATCCAGACTAATCTTAAAATGCGCAAGCTGGAGACCCTCATCGACCTGCATTATCATCTAGAATAGTTCACAAATATATCACATTCATGCTATTCATAAAATTCAAAAATTGGAGTCCCTCATCCAACCTAAAATTATCATTAGGTTTTGAAGAGTTTGCAAGGTAATCGAATCCAGCCTAGTCATATGTTGCAAATGGTGGAGCCTCGCATCCGACATATAATATCATTATATTAGGAAGAGTTTTGAATTGAATCGTATCCACCCATTTTGTAATCTATGGAATTTAGAGCCCCTAATATGATGTTCAATTATCATCAGGTTGGGAAGAGTTCACAAGGGAATAGTTACATGACACTAAAGAACATGTAAATACTTAGGTTGCCTACCAGGAAGCACTAGTTTAAGATCATTAGCTCAATGACCTTTAACACTACAAAACCATCTAAGATCTAAAAATAGGCGATAATCATGTCACACCTTAGAATATTCCGAGAGGATAAGTAAGTGAGGAGAGTCTCTAAGATGAGCATGATAAGTGTGTGGTGTAATGAGAGATCCAGAGCTTTAATATGATTAGGAGGTCGAAAATTGTATAAATTACTGAGAAAAGATAAGGAATAGAGGAAGTGTAACACGAGGCTTGGTCACCAAAATGATAAAGATATGATCTCCGACCCTATCATACTCTATCCTTAACTTTACTTTTTTTTGTTTATACATTGTTACTATAGGCAAAGAAAGTGAATGAGAAATCATTGTTAAAGCACATAAGTTAATCTCAAGAGGACTAGAAATACAAATACCCTCGAAGTTTGTTTTGAAAAAGTATCCTGTTCAACACTCGGGTTGAAGAACTCCTTGACTTCCTCAATCAACTCCTCATCACTCTTACTATAACATATAACCTCAGCGAAAACATTGAGTTCATTGTTGACTTCAACCCCAACCACTTTGCCCTCAAGCTCAAATATAGCATTGTCCAGCGACTTAGTGAACTACTCTTCTAAAATAGAGAAGTGTGAAATATCTTCAACAATAGGACAATATCAATTGTACTGTGGTGAGTTTCGAGTCTTGTCTCTTGAGGAAGGCTAATCGAAGGGTGGTTGTTGTGTTCATAACATGAAATAGAAGGGGGTTGTTGTGTTCATAACAAGAACAACAAACTTGTAATTAAGAACCCTAAATATGAAATTAAAAGAAAACTAAAAAATAAGAGTAGATCTAACATCTAAAGCCTAAATAATTTCAAACATTAAGAGTAAATAATGACAAAGGAAGCCTAGATTTAAAAAATGAAAAAAATTAAATTATAAGAAATTAAGGAAATTGAAGTATAGGAAAAAAGGAACTTACTAAAATTAAATGAGTATCTTCAAACTAAATGCACAGAGGAAATCAAAGTTAAATCTTGAAGCAAAATGACTAAAAACGAGCCCTAGATCTAAAAATCAGGTTTTGGGAGAATAAACCACCTTAAAACTTGAAGAAAAAGTAATTAAACCATGACTAACTAAGATAAGGAGGCGGTCTCCCAAGTTTAGGGGTAAGTGACATATTTATAGTTAGAATGGGGTTTAAAGGATCTTATGATGAAAAACTAGACACTTGGCCAAGAAGGCTCAGCACTAAGCAATTGTTGCCGAGACACTATCGAGTCACTACCAAAGCTGCAACCAAGAGGAATGATGAAGCACCGAATGACTTCTGCAAGCTTCTCTGAGGCTCTGAATGGGTATCGAAGGTCTTGCCAAGGCTGTGCTAAGACTGTTGATTGATTAATGTGGATTGGTCCTTATTTTATTGGTATTTTAGTTCGTTTTTCTATTTGTTTTTGGTATAAGTTGGATGTTTTAAGCGTAATTTCGTATTTTTATAGTTCCAGCTTATTTTAACATATTTTGATCGTAATTGATGCAAATAGGTGATATTATGTTGTTTTCACCTTACAGCTAAGTAACCGGAAGAGTTCAGCGCGTAATAGACGAAGTTCGATGTTCAAGAATAGGAGAACGAGCTTTCCGATGAACGAGTAGCAAAAAGATCGAGAAAAATGAGACAGACGCTCTGTCGCGTCGATCGACGTGAGCATTGACGCTCCATCGACGCGAGGCATGATCCGCGACGATCGACGCACAGCCGACGCAACATTCTGAAGCGTCGATTTAAGACGCGTCGGTCGACGCAAGGCCGACGTGACTTTCTGAAGCGTTGATTCAAGACCGCGTCAGTCGACGCACCCGCCTAGCCGACGTGAGCACCCAGGCAGCGTCGACGCCGAGAGCCAGCATGCATCGGTCAATGCACCGTCGACGTGGCTGTCCATATTTGCGATTTTAGGGTTTCTTGTGCGCGAAGACTTGTTATATCTATAAATACCCTTCATATTTCGGATTTTTGAGGGACACACGACTATCTTAGGTTATATAAGCTTAGAATAAACATATTTTCACATCTTATAACAAGATTTGAAGGCCGAGATCAAGGATCGAAGAATGACGAGTCCGAAACATCAAATTCACGTTCGGGATTCAATCTTCGCCCAAGATCAACGTTCAACTCTGGAATAGCTGGAGATTTTCATTCCTTTTATTAGTTCCAATAAGTATTCTAAACTCTTAGTTAATTTCGTAGTTAATTTCCTAGTTAATTACTTGGTTAAATTCTTAGTTAATTCTAGAACTAGTTTAATTAGTTTATCGTTTCATGCTTGGATATTGGATATATTTAGTTTATTTATGCGATTCGATTTATGTTTAGTTATTGTTTTTAGATTCGTATGATACAATTTCTTCATGGTAGTTTCTTATATTCATATTCTTAGATTCGTTAATTAGATCTTCGTAGCATTTGATTGATAATTTAATTATTGCTCGTAGTTGATAATATAGTTTAGAATAATTAGTTTAATTATCCTTAGTTTAATTACTGCTTTAGTTTATAATGATCAATTCAAAATCTATTAAAACCCCAAATGTACATGTATTTTATTTTAGTTCATAAATTGAGAAAAATATCCGAAACACCGAATAGTTGTTTCCTCGAGAGATACGACTCGAGTCAAACTCATCACCCTACAAGTTCCTCGTACTCTTGTGAGAAAACTTATGTGCTTTAATTTAAATATCTATAATTGGGGTTCACAAAAGTTTGGTTCAAAGTTTTGGCGCCGTTGCCGGGGAAGCAACAAGTAGGAATATAGGATGTTTTTCATTTTAAGTTATTAGTTTCTTTTTATTTACTTTTTTTTTCGCACTTGGTCTTTGCCATTTGGTACATTGATGTGTTTTTGAGTTTATGCAAGGAAGGCGAACACTTCAACACGACCTTGCACCTTTCATTGAAAACATCCACCGTTCAAATCCACCGAGACCAAGACCCATTTTTATTTCCGAGAACAATTCTTCAGCAGCGACTGATTTTGTTTGTGACCAAGTTCCCGACACGATGTTAGGAGCACAATCGATTCGGAGCAATGATTCCCCACCAAGATCACCACCACGCCCCGTTCGAAATGGGTATGGTAGTGAACCAATCGTTTTGCAAGGACAACCACATCCCCCAGCCTATTGGGCTAATTATCAGCAAAACGTGGAGGATGCGAGACAAGATGCGGGGGAAATGAAGGAGTGAACCAGCAGCACAACGTAGTCAATCACCAACCCAACATGGCAAATAAGAGGCAAAACGAAGAGATGAACAACAATGTCATGCGTCAACACAACATCGAGAACGTGGAATTTAGGAATGAGGATCTTCTGCAGCGTAACGCATATGCTAACAATCAGAGGCACGTAAATGCTTGGTTGGCGAATTAAGATCATGGTTACGGGCAAAACAATTATGAAAGAAGATACGAGTGCGAGAACTATTATGCATATGACGACCAATACAAGAGAGCTAATGACCGAGTTAGGGAACCATGGGAGATCGCACCTAGACAGCGTGATTTGGTGCGACCAAAGGTTGTACCTTTTAGGTCAGCAATTATGCTCGGACCAACCGCAAGGAAAGTTGAGATCAAACCGCACCAACTTAATTTACTCCCGACTTTTCACGGAGGTGCTCATGAAGACCCCTTGGCATTTTTGAACTATTTTGTTGACGAGGTTGGAAGATTTGTGGTTTATGGCCTTAATGAAGAAGAGGTACAAATGATTTGTTTCCCGTACAGCATGAAGGACAAGGCGAAGTCATGGCTACTATCCCTAGAGCCTGGTTCGTTGACTTACTGGGATATAATCAGCGATAAATTCTTAAATCAATACTATTCAGCCCGAACTACGGGGCATCTTCGGAGGCATATTGCCACCTTTAAACAGTTGGATGGAGAGCTATTTCATGAAATGTGGGAGCGTTACAAGACGCTTTTGAAAGCTTTCCCCCACCACAACTATTCTCCGGAGATGACTAACCAGTTTTGCTTCGATGGATTATTGGACCATGGGAAACGAGAAGTAGAGATAGCGGCGGGATGAGATTTCGGAGATTTGACAGCCACCGAGGCGAGACGAGTGTTGGAGAAGCAAAGCGAAAAATCTAAACAAACCAACTCTCGGCCTCGTAAAATGAAGGTTAATGAGATTTCCATTCCCGATCCCGATTTAGATGACGGCAAGTTAGTCAAGGCAAAGTGTGAAGAGATATTTGACGAAAAATTAGCTGCCTGGAAAGCCGAGCGGGCAAGCAAGGCCGCTGCACAGAAGAATACTGCAGCATGCAACCAGTGCGGATGTCCTCAACATTTAGCATACGCGTGTACAAACAACGTAATGCAGTAAGAAGACGTTCACGCAATTCAGATTATCAACCCCAAAGGAAGTTTAATGCGTGACGTGATTCTACGCTTTTAAGTTATGGACCTTCAAACCCGAATTATTTATCTCTGAATACCAATCCGCAGTTTCCAACTCCACAATATATTCAAGCACCATTGCCGCCTCCACAAAATAATTTTCATACGCAAGGGCAGGTACATACAACAGTTCAGTCAACGGATCAGCTATTGGTTTGGCAGCAGAATCAAGTGGCCGAGACTCTTAAAAATCGAGATGGACTCGATGACGTTAGAAACAAAATCACCGACATGAAGAAGGCTATCCTTGAGAATACAGCTGGGCAGAGGAAACTTGAAACAGCAATAGGCCAATTATAGACTCACCTAGCCAAGCTCTCGGATGAAAGAGGTAAACTTCCAAGCCAAGCAGAACAGGCATCGACAATTCATGTCCTTCGCAGTGGGAAGAAGATAGACAATGGCATAGTGGACCAAGATGAGGAAACTGTCTCTACACCAGTAGACAAGCTACATAAATCCACCTATAGATATGTTCCTGGATCCATTCAAGGGACGATTCCGAATGACACCCTTGGCAAAGATGAACTATCACTGCCAAAGCAATCAACGACGCAAATTAAGGATGTTGTTCCTTTTTCGAGCCGGTTGCGTCCAGCGAAAGAGAACAAGAGGTTCATGGAGCTATACAACCTCTTGAAGAATGTCAATATCAACCTACCACTTTTGGAGGTAATCAAAACAATGCCCGCCTACGTTAAATTATTTAAGGAACTTGCCTCGAAAGAGAGACGTTTGGGGACGAATCAATACGTAACATTGCCAAAGGAAGTTAGTGCGGTTTTTAAGAAGCCATTGCCACCCAAGGAACGCGATCCTGGAAGTTTTTGTATTACTATTTCATTGGCGAATGGACAAAAAGCAAAAGGGATGTTGGACCTTGGCGTAGGAGTGAATCTACTGTCGTATTAGCTTTATCAAGAGTTTGATCTTGGACCTCTAAAGCCGACAACCATGCGCCTACAGTTGGCCGATCGCTCAATTCAACTACCCTTGGAGATAGTTGAAGATGTTTTAGTACAAGTTGGAGAGCTCTTAATTCCTGTTGATTTTGTGGTTATGGACATTGGCGAAGTACCGACTGAGAGCACGGAGCATACCATTTTATTGGGGTGCCCGTTTATGTCTACCTCCAATACTTTGAATGATGTTCACAAAGGGAGGATGACAATGACCGTTTTGGGTGAAACAGTGACGTTTTCTCTAAAAGATATTCAAAACACTCCCTCCCCTGCCTTGTTAGATGATTGTTCTTTCATTGACCCCGTTACATCGTGCGTCCACGAGTTAGCAACTTTGACCAAATTAAGCGACGGGGACGACGTTGGATTTTCTATCGAGGGAGGAGATGCACGAGTTGATTCAAGCAAGGAGTACAATGAGTTTGAGAAACAGATGCACTTAAGTGGGGAGGACTTGATCGAGTTACTAGGTATTGACATACGCGATACCGTAGAAGAATTTCTAGATGATTGTTAGAAGAGTTTTCGTGGTGTTGAAATAAATCAACGGTTCCATGGCTTGGTATTATCGGAAATTGATTCGATTGAAGGTTTCAATGTGTTTCAAGCTTGGAAAAATAAAGGGAAAATGAAAATAAAGCAAATAAAATAGCTAACTATCCTAGGAATTGAAATTGCAAGTGGGTAGAATGCCTCATCGGATGCCTCAATATGAAAATGCAAAGCAATAAAGAAAATAAGCAAGAAAATGCAATGTTTCACCAAGTACAAGCATGCAAGCACAAGGTACAACTATGCATAAAAAACTCAAATAATGCAAATTAGCAAAAATTGAAAGCATGGATGTAAAGAGCAATGGAAATTAACAAAAAAAATTCAAAACTTTAAGGAAAATAACAAGCAACAAAGAGTAGATCTAAGATTTATCCTAAAACTATGCATAAAAATAAAATTGCAAATAAAGCATAGCAAAATCTCAAAATCAAGACAATCCAAGAGCCGATCTATGATCTAGATGTGTCACTCATCTAGATTCCATAGCCAATTCATAAGTTTCATCTTGAATTCAAGTAAAATGAAAAACAAGCATGGAAATGAAGAACAAGCATGGAATTAAAGCATAAAACATGAAATTGAAAGGAAACTTACTTGAATTAAAGGAAAGAGTAGCAAGTTTGAATTAAATTGCATCAAAAGTAACAATCCAAAGGAGTATTTGGATTCTTCTTAGGCTTACAAATCCAAGGCCAAGTATGAAAGTAAATCCAAAACTAGAAAAGAAATTACATCAAAGCTTGAGATTGAATCTAAAAACCTAAGAGAGAGAATTTGAATCTAAGAGCTTGGAGAGAGAGTTTTTAATCCCCAAACCCATGCTTGGGTTGGGAGAAAAATGAGAGGTCCCTTACAAAAATGAAAGAAGTCTCCTATTTATATTACATTTAATTGGGTTTAAATGGGCCAAAATAGCCTTAGAGGCTTAAAATTCTTGGGTTTGACCATGTTTGACCCGGAGGCACCTTCCTAGACCCTTAGCTAGCTTTTTGGCACATTTTGGATCGAGATGGCTCGACCATGGCTCGATGTGGCTCGGCCATGGCCGAGCCTGGGCGCTGCTGGGCGCAGGTGGCCGGCAGGCCTGGGCGGGAGCTTGTGGGCGTGGGGCTTGGCGGGCGCGCGATGGCTGGCATTGTAGGCGCGCGGGCTTGCAATACATGGCGGGCGGATGGCGCGCTGATGGCGGAGGGCGCTGCCTGCGGGCGCCGTCGGCAGCGTGCAGATGGGAGCTGCCAGACTGTGTGCGGACACTGGGTAAACCAGTGTGGGCAGCGAACCCAGTGTCGCGGTGCAGTTTAGCGCGGAGATGGCGAATGGATGACCAAGAGATGGCCATCATTCCAGAATGTTTTCCCCTTTTGAGCTCCTTTTTTGTAAAGGAGATGTCTTGATGGCCTCCATACCTTAGTTTCAATCCAAATATTAAATGAGAATTTTCAACATAAAAACCCAAGAATTTCACAAACCTCAAATTAATTGAAACCATTTAACTCAATTAAACATAAAATCAGAAGAAGAACACAAAAACCCTAAAAGAAGAAAAATAACCTAGAAAACAATGTTAAACGACTCAAGAACCACTAAAAATAATATAAAACTAATTGAGAACACGAGAAAAACACCACAATTACATGCAAAACAACTACCCCACACTTATCAGTTTGTTCGTCCTCGAACAACGAAAATAATCGAGAATGTACATGCAATGAACATTAGTGTAAAAATAAAAATCCTTGTGCTTATCCGTATTAATAAGATGATAGTATCAACATAGACTTGCTATCGTCAAGCATTGCTCGTATTACTCTTTCTCAAACGCAAGCCAAGTCGATGACTTCATCACAATGGAATTTTGAGGGTGTTCGCTCAATTCGCTCAAGTGTTTGATATGGGACGTGTATACGCTCAATCCGGTCAATACATGCACCTTGTCAAGATTTCACAAATCGAACGCTCAAAATTGCTCGTAGTACATGATCAAATAAGGATCGAAAGAGGTCTTTATTATGGGTTGTAATGTTGGCTCTTTGGTAAGGTATGGAATATATGGATATAGTTGCTAACACACGATCAAACATGATCAATAACACACAAAATCCTAATTTCTAAAACCCGAAGCTTATGGTTGCTTCACCCTTCCCAATTTACCAAACTTTTCATTCGAAACCCTTTGGTACACTCACTTTCCCGACTTTTATTTCTCAACACTTAGAAGCTTTTGAATTTGCTTGTTTTTACTAAACTTAGCCTTTTGAATTAGGCTTTACGCATGAATGCACGCTTTATCACTTTTCGTGATTTGTGTTGGAGTATTATTTTTTCTTCTTTTTTTTTCTTTTTGTATAAGCAACTCAAAACCCGAAACCCACAAAATATTTCCCACACATTTCTCGTTCTCTAACCATAAACTCTCCCACTTCACAAATTACGAAGATACAAGAGCTAAAAATGAGCTCGGCTAACAAGAAACGGGATAAAGGCTCTAGGGGTTCGTTTGGAATTTTTAAGTAGCTTATATATTTGGATATGGCCGGAATAAGGGTGATATATGTGCCTCGAAGTCATTTTCAAATTCAATCATGTATGAGCAAAATCAAACCTACTCAATGCAATTTCCATAAAAATGCAAGCAAGCCGATAAATCACACAAGGCTACTCACTAGTTTTGCACCGAATTTGGGAGCGAAATCAAGAGAGATTTTAGAGCTTTGCAATCTTTTCACGAGACAATGTTGATTATATATATATAGGCGGGTTTGGACGAAGCACAAAAATTCAATCCCTCACACAAGAGGCCATAAACATGCAAAAACCCGACAAGTAAACTATTCAAACATCCAAGTACGTGGAGTTGCTTAAACATGTAATAAACACACAAAAGACACAAAAATCGACTCAACCATATAAATGCGCAAATAGTAAGCGTCACTTCGCCAAGGCTCGAGTTAAAAACCACAAATCATGCTTGACAAAAACCGGGACCTTAACCACCTATCCACACCACACGTAAACCATGCAATACCCTTATCGCATTTTAATGAAAATAAAGTAAAAGGAGGGTGCATAGAAACTTCCTCAACTGAGCAAGTTTAGTTCGAGCTCGGTGGGGTCCACCTAAGGATCTAAGCAATCCAAGCGAAAATCGAGCACGGCTAATAACTCTCGGCCCCAAGAAAACTACTAACTTATCAAATCGCCCAAGGTTGAAGTTGAAAAATAAAACCTATAAAAAGGAAAATCACATGAAATCAAAAACTCAAGAAAATATGTAAACGAATCTTAACAAACTATATATATTTTTTTGTTTTCGATTTTTCAAATGTTTTTGGATTTTTATTTTAAGAAGAAAGAAAGAAAATAAAAGAAATAAACGAGAAGAACTTGGGTTGCCTCCCAAGAAGCGCTTGTTTTACGTCATTAGCTCGACGTACTCCCTTTTGGTCAAAGCGGAAAGATCACGGGAGGGTCCACCAACATAATTTCCTCCTTGTCGGGAGGATCCACTCTTTGGAACGTCCTTCGCGCATTGCATAGCTCAAATATTATCCACCAAAAGGCATACGTTCCCAGTTGGTAAAGGCAACTCGGCTCGGCTTGGTCTTCGAGTGGGATGGTGGTCTTGAAATGCCCCGATGACTCATCGAAAAAGCAAAAGGAGTATTAGCCAGCTAAATCCTCCAACCTTCGTTCGATAAACGGGGGAGGGAAATGATCTCTCTTGGTAGACCTATTAATCTTCTTATAGTCGATCAACGTCCTCCAACCCGTTGAAGCCCTCGTGGCCAACAACTCTCCTTTCCTCCCCTCAAGAACTAACAAGTTACTCGTCTTGGGCACCAAGTCAATGGGCTTCACCCACTTGCTTTTAGAAATCACAAACATCAAGCCCTTCAATAACCACCTCCAAATCCCGGCTCTCCTTATTTCATCAAGAATCAAATTCAAAGGGCTAACTCTCTCAATCACTCCGGGTCTCCACTCAATGGCATCCTTAAGAATTTTAAACCCTTCAACCATCCTATCCTCCTCTTCTTCTCGGTGCGAGTTTGTAAGGATAATAATCGACTTGCTCTCCTCTTCCTCCTCAATATAATCGTCAATTTTTTTAATCTTATCATCAATAACCCCTCCCCCTCTAAAAGTCGTCGTTGCTCTGAACGACACATCGAGAATCATCTCCACACAAAATGGGGTCAAATAGAGGTGCAACGGGCTCATCTATAACATCCATACATCCAATGTATATTTATTTAATTATTTATTTATCATCATGCATTAAAAAAAATAATTCTAGTCCCAAGCTCCTCGCCATAAACAAATTCCAATTTTAGTTTTAAATAATCTATAAATTCTAATTAAGCGAATTTATAGTTCGTTTTCAAATAAAAGTATATTATCAACTTCTAAGATACTATTATAATTATTTAGTAACTTAATTTATTTAAATTACTATTGAGTCGTTTATGAAATAATTTCGATTTCTAAAATTATTACATTTATTTATATTATAATTATTTTAATAATTATAAAACACTATTCGGTTGACCACGAAATTATTTAGTTTTAAACTTAGGTCGTCAATTAGGTCGATTCTTGTCGGACTTTAAAAGAAACGAGCCCAATGACTAGCCCGAGTCCACTAAACCTTAGCCCTACCTTTCCAAAAATAAACTCGTGTTTGGCTTATAAGCAAAATCCTTTTTTTTTCTCTTCAGCCGTTTACCATCTGCAGCCTTCCCACTTTTCTTTTCTTGACTTTTCTGGAAAACCAGCCGCAAGCATGCAAAGGTAAAGATCAGTTCTTGGTTTTTTTCTAAATTTTTTTCAAGGAGACTGACCCCATTCAACCCTACCAACATCACAAATCATCAACACCAAAGGAATTCCCGACGATTCTCGGCTGAAACCTAAAACGGACCCCTGTCCACACCGAAATAGCCACCACAGCCACAACAACCCCTCACCACCGGACCGCCAGCATCTCCATGCCTGTCGCCGTGCCGCCAATCGATCGGTCGAGTCAAGCCAAGCCATCGTTTCTGAATTCCACAACCCGACTATGCTACGACGAATCGCCACCATCCAGACCCACGTTGAAACCAATTCTGGACCCGAACAACGGAAACACTATCACCAACCCATCACCGAGCCACCACCACAGCCACGTCAAATTTCACACCACCGGATCACCAAACCATCTCCACGCCTGCTGCCCAACACCCTGCGATCCAAAAAGCCACCCGATTGGCCGAGTTCTGAAAATCGAATGAGACCCAGTGGCCCCATAAAAACCAATCGAGCCACATCACTGATGCCCATGACTGCCGCCGCCACCTGGATACGTTCGACGAACCACCGCCGTGGTCAATCGAAGGAAGATAACCGATCGTACCTGAACCCCGCCGCCGTCCGATGCAACCGTGGCTAATCGGCGATCTCGATTGGCTACCCCCTTCACCCTCCATCGACATCACCGTCCCCGTTAACCACAATCGCAATCCAGTCGAAGGAGGAGAGGAGGTCTCCACTTCCACGTTGTCGCTTACGCCGCCCAATCGTCGTTCGCCGACGACCGAAGGAGGGGCGTGATGCGCTGATCCTGATGTTGGGAGAAGAAAATTGCCACCAATCCACCGGAGCTCCGCCCAGTTGCCATCGCCGGGTGCCGTCCTCCGACGACCGAAGGAGGAGCGTTGCTTGCTGTTGCCGAGTATTTTCTGAAATTTTCGGAGAAGAAAGATAGGAGAGGACAGACGGGTTTTGAGGAGTAAAAGGGGTTGGGTTCTGTATTTTTATACCCAGCCTACTTGTCCAGAATCCCAATTTGACCCTAGAAGACTAGCCCACTTCAATTTAAACCCCCAGCCTTTGCCATCCTTCCAATTTAACCCACAGCTTGCAAAAACCTCTATCCAGCCCTAGAACTTTTTAATGAAACAGCATTCCAGTCCAGTCTTATTGTTATTATTATTATTCTTTCTCACTAATATTATTATTATTAACATTAATATTATTATTATTACTATTAATAAAATTTTAAATATGAAAAATACTAATTAAATATATTTTCTAATTGATTAGGTGACGAGCAATAAGGGGACTTAGGATTTCAACTACGTGCATACCACTCGATTTTTCCACGACATTTTTACGAGGTAGGGACCACTGACTTGCCTATGTTAAATTTTATGTACTCAAATTTATGTTCTATGTGTATCATGCAATTCTATGTTTCCAAAAACTAATATAGCCGTAGACCAAAAGTGTCTGTGACCGGGAAATGGGTCATCAAGTTTATCCCGGCGTGCTATAACCACTAATTAAAACCAGAGACCAAATGTGTTTGTGATCGGGGAAAAGGGTCATCGGGTATATCCCAGCGCGTTTTAGCTGCAGTCAACTTATTTTCTACGATAAAACTATGAATTCTATGGTCATTTGTGCTATTTTTGAGTTGTATGATTTTGCATGGGCTAAGTCGGTGTAACTATTGAGTACGTTGAGCTCATCCCAAATCAATGATATTTTTTTCAGGTATGAACGAAGATGTCGATCGGATGGGAGACGAGTAGAGGAATAAAATGTTTGTTGTTGGTTTTGTGTTTCTAAACTTGTTTCATTATTTTAAATAAAGGTTGAACTAGACATAAAGACGTGTTTTTAATTATAAATTTCCTTTGATGGTGATTTGGTTGTTTATACTATAAATATGTCCGCTGCGTAAAGTATAAAAGTTTTGACATTTATTGTGACGCCAAGGTTTCTTCATATTTTTCTTAAGTTTAAATCCTATTTTGACTAAAGTGAAATCGGGGCGTTACATCATCATATAGAACAAGGGGCTCATCCTCACAACATCCCTCTATATCGACAACCGGGCCAACCTCCTCCTCATTGCTCCTCTCTTCCAAACAAACCCGTTTGATCGTGGCCTTGATGAAGTCTATATATACCCATTCTTCGCAAGACTCTTTTAAAGTGAAAGGTAGAGGGTCAAGAGAGGTAAAAACATCTGAAAATGAACCCACGTCCTCTTTTGATGGCGAGACAACCGAATCAACTACCCCACACTTTTCAAGGAACGTGACCAGAAGAGTAAGCGAAGGTAGTGGGTCCACGTGATAAGTAACAAGAGGATCGTGAGGCGGCGGGGGAGTAGGACAATCGGGTCCTGCACAAGGAGGAGTCGGTTCTGGGCTAGACATTTGAGCGATTTGAGCCTTTAACGTTGCTATTTTCGTAACCAACTTAAGCTCCTTCGAGGATAAGTCCATGTTCACATTATAATCACAAGACTACATTGCTTGAGAAGTCTTTGGCTCGGGAGGTAGGGTAGGAGCAATCACCGGGATATTCGAATGACAAGGGCCCACAAGAGGAGTAATAACCGGATTATGAGTCGGCGATTGAGTGAAAGATGGCATAGCACAATCGGGTCCCCCCGGATATCCATGGTCTTCATACACATCCTCAAAAAGGCAAAAGTCGGTAACATGACCATGCGATCCACACCATCCACATCCCAAAAAAGGTTAGTTAACATCCCTCATAGTACGGATGGGGGGGCCACTTGCGATATAGGAGCCAAACATCCAATATGGATCGTGCTTAGGGACACTATTGGTGGCACCAATTGGTGCATGATTGAAATTGGAAGTACGAGAATCGCCATACGGGCCGGAATTTGGGCTCAGCAAAGTCGGATCATTTTGTGTAACGCCATAGCCATACGAGCTGGAAGTTGGGGTGTTCCACCCCAAAAAATGACCAATATTAAGACTGCTTGAAGCCTTTTATATCTTCCTGATCTGCACCATAAACAAGTGTTAGAAAGGACCACCGGTGATTTTCCGATGGAAACCTCTCCGATGCTTAAGTCAGTAAGCGTTTGAGGTGTTTTCCAAGAAGAAAATAAGAAAGCCTTAGAAGAATGACATACCTCTTTCAGCCTTGAAGCTGAGGTATTTATAACTTTTCTTAACGGGGACCCCAGCCGGGATCTAAGGAACACATGGCGGGAATCAAGGGCCGTTACCCAACAAATTCTGACAAGTGGTCCCACCTGTCTCTTTGTTGGGGGATCTGAAAGACAACTCTCTCTTTCTAGATCTTTTTTTAGTCCTTTCCCTCAATCTGATCTAGCCCACGATTCTTTGTCTTCTCTTTCCTCTAGCCCCTGCTGTTTAACAAGTCAGCTCTTGCTACTACTGAGGAAGAGCTCTATCCTTCAAGGGACTCAACCAAGCTTTCTAGCCCAGGTCAGGCTAATCTCCACTTCCAGGGCTTCAACTGGAGGTAATCTCCGGGCCTCTAACGTCCTTACCGGTGACCAGGTCAGGGACCTCAAGGGATGGCTGTTCTTCCCCGCATCTTGTTGATTATATGGGGGTCAGAGCTACCCCAATCCAGCTCTGGTATATATCCTACCCTATCAAATCCTCCCCCCGAACAGTTGGGGTAGATCGGTAATCTCCCTGGGTTCCTTTGAGATAAATGTGGCCCCTTTTATTTTTTATGACTTCTCGTACTGGGGAATCCCGAGATATCCGCCTGCTAAACAGCCCTAATTATTGGCATTAGTGGTGTCGGTTCGTATCCCCAAATTGTTACCATAATCACACGTCTTTCCAAGTACTGTACATGATTGGTCAGCGGCACGCGTCCTTTTTCAAGACTGTTAGCGCTCCAGCTCACTGCCTAGGGTATTGTTCCTCTGTCCGCATTAAATGCGAGGATCTCATCAAATCCCGTTTTTCCTTGATTTTCGTTTTCAAAAATTATCAACTTCCTTTTGTCCCTCCAAACTTCTTTTTTCACCTTTACTTTTCAAATTTCATTCCCCGAATTCTCGAATTATTTCTTTTCATATTCTCCCAAATTCTCCTTTCCCAATTTCCACGCCATTCACGACGATTTCCACAATTCTACTCCACTCAACTCCTCGTAGGTATCTTCAAACAACTACTCCTTTCACCTTTCCCTAGTTTTTTCAATTATGTCAACTTCCTCTACCAATTCCTCCGAGGGAACTCCCTCTGGTTCTTCAGCGAATTCCACCTCCTCCATAAACCTATCTTCATCCGAATCACTGCCAATGGTTCCGGTGGAGAGGCCTATAATGGCTCAAGTACCCCATTTCCTTGATAACATACCCTCCATAGTAAGCACTAATACACTTAGGGATATCCGCGTCACCTTTCCTATCTCCGACCAGTTTTCTTTCACCAGTCCGGCGCCTGACGAGAGAGCCTCAGCGCCCCCCGCCGGCCACCTAACCTTCTACGTGGATCAATTCCACGCAGGGCTGAGCCTACCGGTTCACCCTTTCATATTGGCCGTATCCCGGCTGTATCAAATTCCGTTCCAACAATTTCTACCGAACGCCTTCCGTGTCATGGCCGGATTTCATCTTGCGGCCCAGTATGCTGGCCTTGTACCTACAGCCCAGCTTTTCTTTTCTCTGTTTCAGGAGAAAAGCTCTTCAGGCTTTTTCTATCTCTCTGGACGAGCGAATGTTCACTTTTTAACTGGTCTTCCCTCTTCCCATAAGAGCTGGAAGAAGAAATTCTTTTTTGTCCAGAGCTCAGAAGACTGGGGCTTTCCCACTGAGCCCATTACTTACCTTCACCCCCAAGTCCGTATATCCCGGAGTGATAGATCACCCCATCTGAATGAGAAAATAGCTGTCTTGAACCAGACCCCCTTTGATCTGTCAAAGGTTCTCAAACCCACTATCCTAAACTTTTTCAACTCCCAACAAGAAAATGGACCTCTGCCCTCCCACATTGGTATATGCTCAATTATAGTTCATATCATCCTTTTAATGTTATGCTCCCCTCCAAACTTCTCTTTTCTCTTTTTTTTTTTTTTTCACACTAGTGCAGAAACAGCTTTTAAGAACGCCTGTTTCTACAGATTAAGAACGCCCTACTGAGGCGTTCTGTATGCAGCTGTTCTTAAAAGTCTGACATTCAAGAACGCCTCATCAGGGCGTTCTTGAATGTCAGACTTTCAAGAACGGTTTTTCAGAGACGTTCTTAAAAAAATTTCAGGCGTTCGAGAAAGTTAGTTTTGCAGCTCTGGGAAGTACTTTCCAGAACGTCCTTTTCTAAGACGTTCTGGAAAGTATACTTTCCAGAACGTCATTTTTTTAAGACGTTCTGGAAAGTATATTTTTCTAGAACGCCTATTTTTGGGGGCATTCTGGAAAGTGTATTTTCGAGAACGTCTCTAAAACAGACGTTCTCGAAAATACACTTTCCAGAACGCCCTTTTCTAGGCGTTCTTGAAACTGTACTTTTCAGAACGCCTGTTTTCGAAGACGTTCTCGAAAGTAAACTTTCCAGAACGTCCTTTTTTAGTCGTTCTCGAAAGTGTACTTTCCAGAACGCCTGTTTTTGGATGCGTTCTGGAAAGTATATTTTCGAGATCGTCCTTTTGTATGACGTTCTCGTAAATACACTTTCCAGAACACCTTCATAAACAGGCGTTCTAGAATGTGTGCTTTCCAGAACGTTAAATAAAGGGACGTTCTGGAAAGTATACTTTCGAGAACGTCGGTTGTAGAGGCGTTCTCAAAAATACACTTTCCAGAATGCCTCTAGAAAAAGGCGTTCTGGAAAGTTTACTTTCGAGAACGCCTGAGAAGGGGACGTTCTGGAAAGTGTATACCTTCCAGAAGGTCTCTAAAACAGACGTTCTGGAATATTTGTGTTCTAGAACGGTTTTCTGAATAACCGTTCTAGATTTTTACGTTTCTGGAATTTTATTCCAGATTTATATTTCTTATATTAGGCCTGCTCACAAATTTCAAAATTCAAAATTATAGTACCTAATTAAATCACAAAACAAATTTCATTTATATAATCCCAAAATCACCAACACATGTCATTAATAACAAATAATACACAATCACCAAGTCAACAACACAAGTATCCAAATACAATATCTCCAAGTATATCCAAATACACACCAAGTCTTAAAAAAGAAATCCACAAAAGTTGACGAGTACCTATTTTCCTACCATTCAAGTTTTCCACAAATATTGCACCTACATCGCAATCAATCCATGAACTCTAAGAAACACTCGGCCCAACGTCTACGCACATCATCAATTTCCTCGTCCGAATAAGGTTGTTCCATATTGAGTGCCTGCATGTGTGAGACAGCATAGACATTTTATCCACAGAAGACATCATAGCATCAAACAAACAGACCAAACAAGGCTGTTTCAGCCTAAAATATTTACAGAACCAAACAAGGCTGTTTCAAACAAACAGATCAAACAATCAGACATCATAGCATCAAACAAACGGGTTGTTCCACAGAAGACATTTTATCCATAGCCAATCATGACAGTAGTTGACCACAGAAGACATCATAGCATCAAACAAACAGACCCAAACAAGGCTGTTTCAGCCTAAAATATTTACAGAACCAAACAAGGCTGTTTCAAACAAACAGATCAAACAATCAGACATCATAGCATCAAACAAACAGGTTGTTCCACAGAAGACATTTTATCCATAGCCAATCATGACAGTAGTTGACCACAGAAGACATCATAGCATCAAACAAACAGACCAAACAAGGCTGTTTCAGCCTAAAATATTTACAGAACCAAACAAGGCTGTTTCAAACAAACAGATCAAACAATCAACATCATAGCATCAAACAAACAGATTGTTCCACAGAAGACATTTTATCCATAGCCAATCATGACAGTAGTTGACCAAACAAGGAATTTCAGCCTAAAATATTTACAGAACCTAATATGAAGCTCAATCATCATTACTCATTACAATATTCAAAACTTGACCACGAAGGTTCAAATAAATTACTTGCAATCTATTCTTCCAAATACAAATCGAAACAACAAATTATATAAAGGAAAAGGGAAATTCGATAAACCTTTTCGAATGAATCAACGATGTCTAATCGGATGATCTCCAGCATATGCCTCATTACAAAAAACCCGCATGTGTCCGATGTCTTTCGTTGGTCCAAACACTATAAAAAAATAATTATGAATTAGATTAGGCAGATATGGAAAATTTATGAAAAAAAATAAATTTATGGTAAATATCCAAGTGCAAATTTAATCTTCAAGCTTCAAAACAGTTTGTAGTATACTGCTGCCTCGCCCCGGTTATATTTGTCGCATAAAGGATGCCTCTGAAGCTAACATTTCTATTCACAAACTTCTCAAAGCACAAAGTGACTCATAATAACCATTTCACACAAGCAGCATATGTGAATTAACTATGATGGTATTTACAAAATACTGCCAACGGTTTGTTTCAAAACATACTAGTTATTTAATCAAACCATACGGTCAGCTCAAATTCTTTTCTTAAAGACAAAAACACAGAACTGGGTCGACAATCCGAAAGAGAGAGAGAGAGAGAAATCAGAAGGTTTTAGAAAGAGAAAGGAAGAAAAATGAGAGGGATCTCAAGTGATGAGAGGATTTCGTGTTTGGGCTTTCTTATCAAATCAAATAGAATATAGCTGTGGTTAAATACAAAACTTGGGTTTGGTTCCTGCAGTACATTGTACTAAACGATCGTATTCACTTGATGACTCATTCATGATAACTCCAACATCATGTTGTACTTCACACAAATTTCATATCCTTTATGGTGCTATATAAAAGTTGATCACGGATTAAATTAGTTACCCTAAGTTATGGGATAAGTGAAAATATGGCAAAAGAAGAGACATGTCAATAAATAGTGGTAAAATTTCACTTTCAGTCACAAAAAACAAATTAAGCAAAATTTAACAAATCAACTATACTACTGGAAACATTACCAGTTTTATAAAGTGTTTCACATAGTCATTTTCTGGATACAGCCAAATAAACCACTGAAGACAGAACTATAATATTCAACTTTAAGGAAAACCAAGTGTACCTTCGGATAAACCCATTGGGGCTTCCTTTAACTGGTAGGTGTGCGTCCCCTTCATCATTTGGTATGCATTACATGCCCTATATATGGTAAATAATAAGAATCAAGTAAAAAAATAAAGAACAGACCACAAAATATAATTTTAAAAATCATACGTCTCAATCTTATCGGAAATCCTTTTCTTCGGCTTTTTCCCTTGGAACAGAACCAAGCCACGCTATTGTTTTTAGGACAAAGAACCATCAATTGCCAATAACTCCTATAAACATGAGATAAGACAACATAATGAGAAAATATTAATTATAATATAAAAATAATCTGTAAACTAAAAGAAGAGAGTGCCATCGACTATCAAAAAATAAAAGAGCTTTTTACTCGTAAATAGGTGCAAGAAAGCACTCAAAATCTCCTTCTGCAATTCTCTTCCGAAGCAGCACACCTATTTCTTCATTGGTACTTCCATTACTTTCAAGGATTAGCGGACACATCAATCCATATTTATCGCTACGCCCCGACAATTTCAATATGTTGTAGAGATACCTACAACATTAGAACATTGTTAGGATGATTCCACGAGTGCTTCAATATTATTAGGTTTTAAAAAAGATGTGTTTCCAAGCAGTCAAATAAATACTTATTGTAAAATTGCATGACAGAAATGGAAATCTCCTTAGCTAGCAATAACCCCGTGATATCCTCCTGATTTATTTGCAGACTGTGGTGCGTCTTTTCACTCACAATACCGACTTCCCACAGACATAACTTTTGGTTGATCAATATCGGCCAACGCAATCCACAAACGTTTCAGAGCATCATTGCTAGAGTGTTGGGACTGGGGTTTTGGATCGAGTTCCTTTGGTTTAGAAATTCCCTAGATAAATAATTATAATGTCAGTTACAATTAAGGAGATTCATTTCCTCTGGTGATAAAGAACACATATACAAATAATGTCAATTACAATTAATGAAACTGACAATTAAAACACCAATTCAATTAGCACATATACAAAAACCTGGAGCATAAAGAGGCTAACAATATTCAGAAAGCTTACTTTACAAAATTGTGTTCTTCTATAACAAAGCGTGCACATCATGTTCTGCTAGGA
>BMAC01000688.1:536774-588652 GCA_014905375.1 Phtheirospermum japonicum | reverse complement strand
CAGGTCAGGCAAAATCATGGGCAGCCGCCGTTAGCCAATCCTGGCTCTTTCTTGCACGCCAAACTCAAATTTAGTTTCCCGCCTTTTTTAAGCCCTCTGCGCGTCAAATCGGAGTGATTTCCCGCCTTAGCGTGTCAAGCCAAAACGAATTCCCGCCTTTTCTTCTCCTATATAATGGCGCCCTCGCCAGCTTCTTTTCCATGCATAATGGCGTCTTCGTCATCTCCCAACGTCTTTTCCCATGAGGAGCATGTCCGCCTACTCTAGAAGAAAGGTCGTCTGAAAGCAGAAATTGCCAGATTGAAGGATCAGCTGCAAGATCTTACGGAGAAATTGGCTGAGAAGAAATTAGAATTCCGTAATGAACGACGACGCCTCGAACAGATCATTGCTGGCTTTAAAAGGGAGAACGCGGAGCTGCATGTTGATTGGGACATCGCGGTGGAGGTGTCAGACCGATTTCGTGTTCGGATTTTGGAATACGAGGACGAGATTAAGCGGCTCCGTCAGCTTCTCGATTCTACACCGCCATCCTAAGGCTGTGTTTTCACCCTTCTCCATGATTGTAATTTGTGCCCTTATGACTGTAAACATTCTTGTGAGAATGTTTGCTTTTGTATTTCCTGTGTGGAGTTCTTTTAATTAATAAACGCTTTCGTTAATAATCTGAATGTGTCTCATTGCTTTCTTCCTTTTATGAACCATAATTTTAACTGTAAATCTACTCAACCTACACAAACAAAGTCATTACAATTAAGTGTAAAATTTTCTTAGATTGGCAATGTTCCAAGCGCGGGGTAGTGTCGTGCCATCCAGTTCTTCCAGCCTGTACGCGCCACCAGGCTAGATCTGGGTAAGTTTTACCGGTCCTCGCCAAGACCCTTCCAACTTTCCTTTAGCTTGCCCCAGATCAGACCGTCGTAAGACCAGATCCCCTACTCGTAATTGTCGCTTGGCCACAGTTTTATCATACGCTACTTTTACCCTTCCTTTGATATGCTCCATTCGTAATGCAGCCTGTTCTCTTTTCTCCTCAATCAGGTCTAAAGCATCCTGCCTTAATAACTCATTCTGTTCTTCATTAAAATTCTGGATCCGATGAGTTTTGAGGCTGACCTCTGCGGGCACTACGGCATCCATACCGTACACCAAGCTAAAAGGGGTTTCACCCGTATTTTCTTTCGGATTCGTACGGTATGCCCATAACACGGAGCTCAGCTCTTCCACCCACTTCCCTCCAGATCTGTCTAATCGCGACTTGATTCCTTGAATTAAAATGCGGTTAGTTACTTCAACTTGACCATTCGCCTGTGGGTGATATACAGCCATGAAGCATTGCTGAATATTCATCTTAGCACACCAAGCCTTTATCTTGGCTCCTGCAAATTGGGTCCCATTGTCTGACACCATTATTCTCGGTATACCGAAGCGACAGACCACATTCTTCCAAATGAAACTCTTTACAGCTTCCTCTGTTATTCTAGCAAGAGCCTCGGCCTCCACCCACTTGCTGAAGTAGTCAATAGCCACGATTAAAAAAAAATTCTGAGCTGGGGCCATCGGGAACGGACCAACAAGATCGATACCCCATTTTGCGAAAGGACAGGGGGAACTCATCACCATAAGCTCTTCTGCTGGTTGGTGGATTAGCGGGGCCATTTTCTGGCACTTTTCAAATTTTCTAACGAAGTCCTCAGCTTCTTTTCTCAGGGAAGGCCAGAAATAACCAGCTCTTAATACTTTACTGGCTAGAGCTCTGGTCCCCATATGGTTGCCACAACAACCTTTGTGTATCTCTTGTAGCACCAGCCCTCCTTCTGTTTGTGATAGGCACCTCAAAAGAGGCTGACCAAATCCTCTCCTGAATAATTCTCCTTTGATCAGGCAGAATCTGGCAGACCTGGTCCGTATCTTCATTGCTTCCCTCTTTCCCCCAGGCAAGACGTTCTCTTCAAGGTATATTTTTATGGGGGAACGCCAATCTTCCTCCTCAACAATCGTACAGATCTGCTCGACTCCGAACTCCCCTTACGCCTTTAATAAGGTGATCGTTCGCTCATAACAATCCGTGGCTGAACTTGCTATTCTGGCTAAGAAGTCTGCACGGCCATTTTCCTCTCTGGGAATCTGAACAACAGTCAATTCTTTCATATCCTTGGCTAGCTTTCTAAATTTAGCCAAGTATCTCTGCATGTGCTCTTCTCTTGTCTCAAAATCTCCGCTAATTTGCTTACACACAAGTTGAGAGTCAACCTTGGCAGATACGTAATCCGCACCCAGGTCTTTCGCCATCTGGACACCTCTCAAAAGAGCTTCATATTCCGCCGCATTGTTAGAGAATGTCGTATTTAATCGAATAGCAAACTCGGTGGACACCCCCTCCGGGTTCATCAGGACAATTCCCGCTCCGCAGCCCTGATTACAGGTAGAGCCATCCGTAAAGATTGTCCATCTTTCTAGTTCTTCGGGGAGGCCAGTTATTTCTTGCATGAAATCTGCCAGGGCCTGAGCTTTAATCGTTGTCCTTGTTTCGAAGCTAATATCGAATTCACTTAGCTCAATTATCCATCTGACCAGTCTTCCCGACGCCTCTGGCTTATCCATGACTGCCTTCAGAGGCAAGTTCGTTCGTACAATTACACCATGCGACAGAAAATATGGACGTAATTTCCGGGCCGTTCCCACAAGGGCCAGTATTGCTCGTTCTACTTCCACATACCTTGCTTCGGCCTCATGTAAGACCTTGCTCCAGTAATAGACTGGCTTCTGAATCCTCCCTTCCTCTCGTAATAAGACAGAGCTGACTGCCTGCTATCCTACCGATAAGTACAGAATGAGGGGTTCTCCCAGGATAGGCTTTGTTAGCAAGGTCATACTAGCCAAATGCTCCTTTAGTGCGACAAATGCCTCCTCACACTCATTACTCCACTGAAATTTTGCTTTTTTCCTTAGAGCTTGAAAGAATGGTAAGCTCCTCTCAGCAGACCTGGACAAGAATCTACTTAACGCATTGATACGTCCCGCTAGACATTGCATCTCCTTCACATTCCTAGGCGCTCGCATGTCCATAATTGCTCTGACCTTCTTGGGATTTGCCTCGATACCCTTTTCCGTGACCATGTAGCCTAAAAATTTGCCAGCTCTGACACCGAAAGTGCACTTCTTAGGATTAAGCTTCATCCTGCATCGTCGTAGAGTATCAAAGGTTTCCCGCAGGTCTTCCACATGTGATGCTGCCTTCACACTTTTGACCAACATATCATCAACGTAAACTTCCATGTTCCGCCCTAAGTGATTTTTAAACATCTTATCAACCAGGCGTTGATAGGTGGCTCCTGCATTTTTCAAGCCAAAAGGCATCACAACATAACAATACGTCCCTTTCGGGGTCATGAAACTGACCCGCTTCCAATCATCCTTGTCCAGCCTGATCTGATGATACCCTTGAGATGCATCCATCATACTCAGGAGTTCGCATCCAGCGGTGGAATCGACAAGTTGGTCGATCCTAGGTAAAGGATAGTGATCTTTTGGGCAAGCACGATTGAGATCTCTAAAGTCGATACACATGCGCCAGTCCTCCTGTGTCTTGGGAACCAAGACAGCGTTAGAAAACCATTCAGAAAATTGTATTTCTTGAATGTGTTTAGCTTTTAACAGTTTCTCCACCTCAATTTCTATGACAGCTTCCTTCTCAGGGCCAAAATTATGTTTCTTTTGCTTTACTGGCTTGGCATCTAAGCTGATGTTGAGGTGATGCTCTGCTACTTCTGGATCAATTCCTACCAGATCCTCTGGAGACCAGGCGAACACATCCGCGCTACTCCTTAATAACGCGACTAGCTCTGTCAAAATTTCCGGACTGAGGGTTGTCCCTACTCGAAGGACCCGACTCCCATATCCTGGGACCACTTCAACCATCATCAGACCTTCCTCTCTATTAGCCAAGTCTGTCCCTGGCAGTTCTATCCTGGTTCTTTTGCCCTGCCTTTCTTCCTCCTCCTTCCTCCTAACACATTCTATGTAAGTCCGTCGTGAAGCATACTGATCACCCTTGACCTCTCCTGCTCCATATTCCGTTGGAAATTTCATCTTCATATGGAAGACGGATATAACGGCCTGAAATTGGCTCAAAGATGGTCGTCCCAGCATGACGTTATAAGAAGAAGGTGCATCTACTACCAAGAAATGCACTGTTTTTGTCACCCTGTATGGCTCCTCCCCTAACGTCACGAGGAGTTTCACCGCTCCTAAGGGTTTTAGGGCTCCTCCCGCGAACCCTACTAGGGAGGTGGTGACCTCTTCCAATTCAATATCCAACTTCAACTGCCTAAAGCAGTCATAGAACAAAATGTCGGCCGAACTCCCCGTGTCTACGAAAATTCTATGGACATTGTAATTAGCAATAGTTGCAGTTATAACCAGAGCATCCATATGAGGGGCTAAAATACCATCGCCATCTTCCGACCCAAAGCAAATGTTGGGGGTAGAAGTCATATGTCCCACGTCTCGCGATTTCTGAACTAAGTCTTTTGCAGCTCTGGCATAATTGTGCTGCGTCCGCTTGGAGTGCTCCTCAAATTCTCCTCCGATAATCATATGGATTTCTCCATGAACGACCTGGGTCTGATCAGATCTTTTCGCCTCAGTATGCATCCTATCTTGGCTGCTCTTATTTGTCAGGGTCCGATCGTAATTCTGTTTACCAAATCTAGCTTCCTCTCTCCTTATCCGAATATACTCTTTCAAATGCCCCGCCTGGACCATTCTTTCCAGTTCGTCCTTCAAATGCGTGCATTCGTCTGTGTTATGTCCGTATTCATTATGGAAACGGCAAAAGCAATCCGACCTTTCTTTTCTTGGCTTCTGCGAGTAAGTTTTGGGCCACTTGAGCTCTGGGTGACGCTCTATCGCTTGCAAAATTTCGCCCGGAAGTGTTACCAGAGGAGCATATTTATCAAATCAAGATCTACCCATTGACAGTTCTGGTCTGGGCTTTTTTGCCGCTACCCTGTCATCCCTGTCGTACTTCTCTCTCCTCTTCTCCCCTTCGTCTTTGAGCTTCAGGTCTTCTTCTAGATGGATATACTTTTCCGCTCTTTCCAAGAGCTCCCCAAATTTCAGGGCTGGCTTCACCACCAGTGACTGAAAGAAATTCCCTCGTCTCAAACCTTTCGCCAGGGCATT
Organism: Phtheirospermum japonicum; assembly: GCA_014905375.1. Taxonomy (NCBI): domain Eukaryota; kingdom Viridiplantae; phylum Streptophyta; class Magnoliopsida; order Lamiales; family Orobanchaceae; genus Phtheirospermum; species Phtheirospermum japonicum. Next base: position 583,465 of record BMAC01000688.1, on the reverse strand, counting down.
TATCAATAGCTCTTCGGATGCAGAAGGCACTTCTAATTTGGCAGTCGTAAACCTGTTGATATAAGCACGGAGGCTCTCGCTCTCCTTTTGCTTGAGACTAAAAAGTTCCAGTGGCATTTTCTGGTATTTCCTGCAGCTTGTGAACTGGTGTAGAAAGGCTGAGCTGAACTCATCGAAATTTTTGATAGACCTCGGTGGCAGTTGACTAAACCAGAGCTGCGCTGATTTGGTGAAAGTCATCGGAAAGACCCGACACATGACAGCGTCCGAAAATTTATGCAGGGCTGCTGCAATCTCAAAGCGACTGAGGTGATCCCACGGGTCCGTGGCTCCGTTGTACTCAAAGCCAAGGGAGCGATATGAAGCTGGCACATCATCTCGCATGACTTCCTCAGTAAATGGTGTGCCCCGTCTTGCTGTGGTCATCCCACCTGTCACCATTTTTCTCTTAAACTCTCTTACTTCCTTTTGCAGACTCTGCATCTGCTCAACCAGACCTGGATTAGTTTGGTCTGAAGTTTCGCTGTCAGAGGTGGAGAAGTGCTCTTCCCCATCACGCAAGGGAGCCTTATCCGCTTGCTGCCCCCGGAATGGCTGTGTTCCCGCCAACGGAACCGCCTGCGCTGGTGGTGTGTTGGATGGCGGCGTTGTCATTTCCGCGAACTTCTTCTCTACTGCCGTCTCCATGGCTTTGCCGATCAACTCCGAGAGCTGTAGGAGGAAGGATTCATTGAATGAACCATCCGTGGCTGGCCCGGATTTTCTGAGCGGAGGCGGCGTAGCGTCCAGCGCGGCCCCTGCTGACGGCGCTGTCTCTCCTGGTCTCGTCACCGCCGCCGTATCTATCGTTCTTGGCATCCCCCATGGCGCGGCGGAACTAGGGGTTCCACCAAGCTCACCAACCAAGTTCCATCGTAAACCGTCTGAAGCCATAAACAAAAAATCTCACGTCTTAACTTAATCGCCTTCCCACAGACGGCGCCAATTGTTCCACCCCAAAAAATGACCAATATTAAGACTGCTTGAAGCCTTTTATATCTTCCTGATCTGCACCATAAACAAGAGTTAGAAAGGACCACCGGTGATTTTCCGGTGGAAACCTCTCCGATGCTTAAGTCAGTAAGCGTTTGAGGTGTTTTCCAAGAAGAAAATAAGAAAGCCTTAGATGAATGACATACCTCTTTCAGCCTTGAAGCTGAGGTATTTATAACTTTTCTTAACGGGGACCCCAACCGGGATCTAAGGAACACATGGCGGGAATCAAGGGCCGTTACCCAACAAATTCTGACAAGTGGTCCCACCTGTCTCTTTGTTGGGGGATCTGAAAGACAACTCTCTCTTTCCAGATCTTTTTTTAGTCCTTTCCCTCAATCTGATCTAGCCCACGATTCTTCGTCTTCTCTTTCCTCTAGCCCCTGCTGTTTAACAAGTCAGCTCTTGCTACTACTGAGGAAGAGCTCTATCCTTCAAGGGACTCAACCAAGCTTTCTAGCCCAGGTCAGGCTAATCTCCACTTCCAGGGCTTCAACTGGAGGTAATCTCCGGGCCTCTAACGTCCTTACCGGTTACCAGGTCAGGGACCTCAAGGGATGGCTGTTCTTCCCCGCATCTTGTTGATTATATGGGGTCAGAGCTACCCCAATCCAGCTCTGGTATATATCCTACCCTATCATGGGGATTGCACGTTCGTATAGGAATATGGAGCTTGCACGTTCGGATAGGAATTTGGAGCTCCATAACCACCCGAGGAACCACTCATGCTCGAGAAACTATCAAACCCAACATGGTTCGCACCATGCCCTCCCATGCCGGGTTGCCCATAACCAAAACCACCATTGGCAACGTGGTTTGCACCATGCCCTCTCACGTTGCCATACTAATTATACAACATCTCATTCCCAACATGGCTTGCACCATGCCCTCCCATGTTGGGAATGTATCCACCATATTTATAAGCACCTTGCATACTAAACAAAAAACGTCAAAAACAAAAGAAAGCTAAAAACACAATGAAACTACAACCAAATCAAAAGCCTTAACCTAGACGTGTCGCAAAGGTGACATTTTGTTAGAAGATTTTTCGTGGTGTTGAAATATATCAAAGGTTTCATGGCTTGGTATTATTGGAAATCGATTCGATTGAAGGTTTAAATGTGTTTCAAGCTTAAAGAAATAAAGGAAAAATGAAAATAAAGCAAATAAAATAGCTAACTATCATAGGAATTGAAATTGCAAGTGGGTAGAATGTCTTTTCGGATGCCTCAATATGAAAATGCAAAGCAATAAAGAAAATAATCAAGAAAATGCAATGTTTCACCAAGTACAAGCATGCAAGCACAAGGTACAACTATGCATAAAAATTCAAATAATGCAAATTAGCAAAAATTGAAAGGATGGATGTAAAGAGCCATGGAAATTAACAAGAAATTTCAAAACTTTAAGGAAAATAACAAGCAACAAAGAGTAGATCTAAGATTTATCCTAAAACTATGCATAAAAATAAAATCACAAATTTTACAGCTTATTTTACATATTTTGATCGTAATTCATGCAAATAGGTGATATTACGTTGTTTTTCACCTTACAGCTAAGTAACCAGAAGAGTTCAGCGCGTAATAGACGAAGTTCGATGTTCAAGAATAGGAGAACGAGCTTTCTGGTGAACGAGTAGCAAAAAGATCAAGAAAAATGAAACAAACGCTCTGTCGTGTCGATTGACGCTCCATCGATGCTCCGTCGACGCGAGGCATGATCCGTGATGATCGACGCAAAGTCGACGTAAAACCGACGCAACATTCTGAAGCGTTGATTCAAGACGCGTCGGTCGACGCATGGCCGACGTGACTTTCTGAAGCGTCAATTCAAGACCGCGTCAGTCGACGCACTCGCCCAGCCGACGCGAGCACCCAGGAAGTGTCGACACCGAGAGCCAGCACGCATCGGTCGACGCACCGTCGACGTGGCTGTCCAGATTTGCGATTTTAGGGTTTCTTGTGCGCCAAGACTTGTTATATCTATAAATACCCTTCATATTTCGGATCTTTGAGGGACACACAACTATCTTAGGTTATTTTAGCTTAGAATAAACATATTTTAACATCTTATAACAAGTTTTGAAGGCCGAGATCAAGTATCGAAGAACGACGAGTCCGAAATATCAAATTCACGTTCGGGATTCAATCTTCACCCAAGATCAACGTTCAACTCTGGAATAGCTGGATATTTTCATTGCTTTTATTAGTTCCAATAAGTATTCTAAACTCTTAGTTAGTTTCGTAGTTAATTTCCTAGTTAATTGCTTAGTTAAATTCTTAGTTAATTCTAGAACTAGTTTAATTAATTTAATCGTTTCATGCTTGGATATTGGATTTATTTAGTTTATTTATGCGATTCTATTTATGCTTAATTATTCCTTTTTTAGATTCATATGGTACAATTGCTTCATGGTATTTTATTATATTCATGTTCTTAGATTCGTTAATTAGATCTTCGTAGCATTTGATTGATAATTTAATTATTGCTCATAGTTGATAATATAGTTTAGAATAATTAGTTTAATTATCCTTAGTTTAATTACTGCTTTAGTTTATAATGATCAATTCAAAATCTTTTAAAATCCCAAATGTACATGTATTTTATTTTAGTTCGTAAATTGAGAAAAACATCCGAAAGACCGAATAGTTGTTTCCTCGAGAGATATGACTCGAGTGAAACTCATCACCCTACAAGTTTCTCGTACTCTTGCGATCAAACTTATGTGCTTTAATTTAAATATCTATAATTGGGGTGCACAAAAGTTTGGCTCATTGATGCAGTGATGAAGTTGCACCGAGGTAGCACCAAGTTTTTGTTAAGAAATACACCAGTTAACTAAAGTGCGAGTTAAATACAGGTTTAGCCTATGCCTAGGGTGCTCTCGGTGTTGGGCTCAGCTAGCATGGGCACTGAAGGATGTTCAAAGATCCTAAGACTGGTGCACTTAAAGACATGCGTGTGAGTGCGTGCACTGGTGAAAACTACCAAATAGCTCAATAGCACAGAGGTTTCATACGCTAGATTTTAGCTAGGGCTCCTGAGAGGACAAAAGCTGTTAACATGGCTCGGTAACTTAGAGGTTCACTGGGTGCATGCTTCTAGGACTGCCAAAGACTCTTAGCAGCATCAGAGGTTCACTCTCTTATGTTTACCATGAATACTGAGAGATGCACGTGGATCTTTGATAGGATTGTTGATAGTGCCCTCGCAAATACCGATAGGATGCGGCCGTGATGCACAACTTTGGGTGGTTGTTTCTGATATGATGTCTTTGGTGTGCAACTATCGAGAGGGTGACATGCTGCTACAAATGGAGACGAAAAACACTGCAAATGGTTGTTGAGAGTAGAATGCAAAGTTCAACCATTTAGAGGTTCACAAGGTCCTTGCGTGCGAGACTTGTGGGCAAGCGGCCGACGACGTGCGTACATGGATTGATAAGTCCTTGATTTTTAGTCATCATCATTTTTACTAAATTCTCACACCGTGGACTCATCATGAGAATTATCCGGCTTGGTCCGTCTTCTGACCTCGACCCAAGCCCTCTTTCAAAAGTTGATCCTAAAAAATGAGAAAAAACATGAAAATTATTAAAAAGACAAAAAAAGCTACAAAAATGTGAGATTTGATAATACAACTCAAATTACAACATACACTGAAACCAAACTTGTAAAATGAGATGCAAAAATACACAAAAAAATACTTACAAATTAAGCATCGTCCGGTGGAAGAGAAGGTCAATGTAGTCAACTTCTTCAAAAATTATCTCCGCGTACACCTCATTGTCGCATATTTCATTTAAGCAATTCATCAACTTTCATCGGGGTTTCCATACACTCTACCTCTTCACCCTAATTCTCAAATATAACACCAACAAGTGATTAAAGAGGATTGACATGCACATTTAAATCTGCAAGACCCACCACCTCATTCTCATCCTCAATTGCAACATTATAGACCGTAACATAAACTTTTAAATAAGAATCAACCACATTAATATTTAACAAGAATTCTATTTCAAAAATATTATAAAATCCACCATGATCAAAGGATTACATTTTACCTCATTTGCGAGATCCTCACGGGCTTCCTCATCGTCATCGACAATCTCTTGGCTAATCTTGAGGAGCATATTTCTCATTTATAAAAATTCAGCTTCTAATTCTCTATGCAAGCTATTGAACATTCAACACTTTCCTCTGATTTAGCCAAATATCTTTTGAGTGTATCATGAGTATTTTGAAGGCTGTGTGAAGTCTATGGAGGTGAAATGAACTATAATATTAATGATTTAAAGATTGCGGACAATATTTCAGGGTCAATCCTAATGTGGTGAAGTGACAAAGTCATATCTCATGTGGAAGGCTAATCGAAACTCATTTTTGTGAAATGTCACGAAAAGGGAAAATAAGAAGACAAACTCTATTAAAAACACTCGATCACATTTGATTGGTTTTAAAATATATGAACTAAAATAAGAATTTAAATGAAGATAATTGTGAAGTAGGCATCAATAAGGCAAGTATTTAAAATGAAAAACACTTCAAAAATAGATTTAAAAAGAAAGCATTTGAAAAGAAATTTTATTGTACGCTAGTATCTCTTTCCGGTTGGTCATCAGAAAAATACCTCTAAGGTAGGCTCAGAATCCTTCTCATGAAGAGAAGACAATGACCCAGCAACAACTGAACCCACAACTCGATTCATAGAAGAAGGGCCCAATTTCGAAGGGTTAATAACCTTAACAAACGAAAGGGTAGGGACGAAAGAAGATGAGCTCGCCCTTAATGAATAATCAAGGAGAAGAAGTAAAGGAAAGTTTCAAAGTAGAATTTCCCTAATAAATTTCATCGAGATAGGAAGAAGGGGAGTACGCAGCCGAACAACCACAAGGGCTTCCAGTAGTGATAGTTGAACTAACCGGATAGCCGCCCAAAAAAACCAGGAGCTTACATAACAATTGAAATCGGAAATCAACGTTAGGCTTGGTTGATTTTGTCAGAAAAGAAAGTAGGTTTCTAGGGTTTATTGATTAGTACACCCCCAGTGCTGTCGAATATGCCACTCCGGAGTTTTTTTGGACAGGTCTCATTACCTTCGATAACATCGACTCATATTGTAACTCATCTCTCCACCTCGCTTTTTTTAGATTTCTTCTAATAGAAGAGTTGACAGAGCCATCGAGTAGAGCCCGATGCGCCTACATTATCAGTCGAGCACCTCCTTCCAAGTGGCATCGAGGCTACCGGGATGCCTCATCTTATCATACCCAATGCACTTGCACATGGTGCTGAGCAGAACACAGGCTACCGAAGCACCCCACCAAGAAATGTCGGAAGCCACCGAGCAGCTCCCAGATCGCCAGCACCTTCGGTTGAGTGTTGCATAGGCTAATAGGATGCCTTGCCCTATTTTTCCGAATGCACCTGCACATGGAGCCGAGTAGCCCCAAGATAGCCGAGACACCCCATCGATTAGTGCTGGAAGCTGCTAAGGAGTGCCGATCGTGCTCGGACTAGCTTCTTAGAATCACCAAGCAGCCCAGGCTCAGCAGCCTCGCCTCACTATACCAGTCACACAGCCCATGGTACCGAGTATCCCATGCTGGGTAGTGATGAGCATCACTAAGCTGACTTGCCCCACTGTGGCAGATGCGCCCGCCAATGCTGTCTAGCAGCACCAAACAGCCCACGCTGAGCAGTGTCGAGCAGCACTGAGCTGCATCGCTGATATGTGTTAGTTTCACCACACATATTGCTGAGCAGCCTACGCTGAGTTGCCTCGCCCCATTACATTAAGCACGCTGCCCAGGCTGCTGAGTAGTGCATAGAAGCTCCAAGCTGCCTCGTCCTACAATGCTAGGCGTGCCCGCCCATGATGTCAAAAAATGCCGAGCTACCTCGCCCTACTACGCCAGACACACCGCCAATGCTTCTGAACAGCGGCGAACTACCTCACCCCACTAAACCAAGCATGCCACCCATGCTGCCGAGTAGCGATGAGCAGAACGCATCGAGCAACACCAAATATCCTCACCCCACTGCTATAGGCATGCCCACCCATGCTTCCAAGCATCACCGATCAGCCCCCATCGAGCAGCGTCTAGAGTTCGGCTATACGGGGGAAAATACATAATTAGTTTTAGTCTTTTAATGTCTTACGACTAAAGTTTTTCAAAGACTAATCTAGATGAAATACGTATCCATTAGGGTTTCAAGGGAAACATATAAATATTATCTACAAGAGAGAGAAAATTGGATTCTAAATTATCTAGGGAGAGAAGCAGATAAAGAGTTTTAGAGAGATAAAGCTTGTATTCAAGCATTTATGTTTGTATTAGGATCCAGTCAAGGCTGATCCAAGCCAAAAAAGTAATAAAATAGCTAATCACTTTTTACTACCTATTTTATTATTTTATTTTGTTGATTTTCCTATTGTTTAATACTATATTTGGTTGATCGACATTTTTTTTAAACATAATATTTGATAAAAAAACAAAAAACTTATTCAAGATCTAGAAAATGAAATCAAGGTAGAACTAGAGAGAAAATAGAAATTGTAACTTGAAAATTATAAATATCTGGTTCATGATGTGTTGGTAGGTGTTGGGGTATAAACACCCAACAAGGGGTATTTATATCCCTTAAATTCGGTAAACTCAATTATGTCAAAGGAGGCTACATCGATGTGATTCATTCATATAACAATGAGGTGTTTAGATCAAAGTGTCATTGATGTTTAGATCAAAGTGGTAAAGATGTTGGGGTTATTGTGGCATTAAGTTCGGTGTGTCAAACATCGTCGACGTGCATTTTGAGGCCCAAAAAACCCTAATAAGCTCCATATGCCTTCTTATCAATGTAACTCTATCTCTTACATTTCTTGTGGATCTTCAATCATCTAAATCAGTATAGAATTCTTTTACAGAGAGTTATGGCCTCCACACTAAGACCTGCCACATGTGGGAATTTTATTGGTCTACTTCTAAATTCACAAGATTTTGACCACTCTAGATTTTCAAATTCTTCCATGTGATAAACAAGAATATTCTATATCTCTTTCTTAAGTTTCAAATGATTCGAGATTCAAGTTGACTAGAAGTTGTGTCAATGAGTTAGGCTCTGAATATGAAAATTATTGCATGCATGCTTGTGATTGGCAGAATATTGGGAAATAGATTGTGTTTTCTTGATGTCTTACCACTGTTTTAGGAGATGTATCTCATTATTTATTATTGTTTATCTCTTGTTAATGTTTTGATTTGTACATATTTATATGTTATTTTGTGTCTTGTTTTGCATGTTTTTATTGTGGTTTCGTTGTATTTTGAGTCACATTTTCTTATATTAAATTCTTGTAGTCATTTTAATCTTTCAATAATTTTCATAATTTTAGCTCATTTTTAAGATTAGTATAGGTCAAATCAGACCTAGGCTGAGGCCAGAGGACAAGATAAAACCGAAAATTATCATAATGAGTCTATGGTGTGAAAATCAAGCAAAAATAACAATAATAAATAAATGAAGGACGCATTAAGCTATGACTGCACACTATCAGGTGACGCCCAAGAAAATTAGCCTAGGGAACCTCTAAGTTTCCGAGGTTTCCCATTATGTTAGGATAATATCGGCACACCATGGCCTACAACTACCAACATCGCGTGAACACACCTGCACATTGCCGCATTCTCCCAGTAGCTATTTCACACCATGGCCAACAACTATTGACAGTGCCCATCACCATTGTGCACTATAGCCGATAACCATCAATAGCACTCTGTAGCATTCACTTATCGTCAATCACCTCACACCCATACATGCCTGACGCAACCCACCACACATGATGCCTATGTGCAACCATTGAGCATCCTCGCCCAACACACATGTGCAGCCATTGAAGAGTCTCTGACATGCTACCTACTTGCTATTGGTGAGCCACCAGTGTGTGCTGCCTGCTGCCGCACCATCTTGAATAAATCTTGTAAGTTGCCCTGGTTTCACCAGCCCTTGTACCTTATCACGCTACTCATATGGAAGGAATATTCGGGGGGCACTAATATCCAGTGTTATATCATGAGTTGTGCGCAGCACCCAGCCCAAGCAATGAGTCATGGCTGAGACCTCTCAAACATGTGGTGTGTTTTGATTGTTAGAGTAAGTGGCAAAATATCTCAAAAGATGATTTTAAAATATATGCAACATGGAGATAAATATTACAATTGCTACAAGTCTTAGACAAAAGCGTAGAAGTAGAAGAAATTTTAGCAAGCCTTGAGACTTGGGATTGGAAATAAGTCACTTGGTTCATCAACTAGGCCTTTATTTTAGTGTTCTCATGAGAAGGCAACATCTCATTACCGTTGGCTCTTTTGTCTCAAGTACTTATTTCTTGGCTATTAACACTTAATAATTGGTAAATATCATGGACCTATTTATTTGAGAGAGTCCTGATGTTGTCAACCATGTATTTAAAGTGAGCTTGAGGACTGTTGTACAAGAATTGGTTTAGGAGGTCCACATGATAATGGTTTTGGGGGCACTTAGAATGTAAATCCTTGAACCGCTCCCATGGTTCATGTGATGGATTGATTTTTTAATATTTGTATGTAAATTCATCTCCTTTTTTGTCTTTTTCTTGAGTATTTGTTGTAATTTGAGTTATTTTGATTTATTTCACTTTTTTTTCATAGTTTGTGTAGTCTTTTCACTATTTTTCATATTTTTCTCGTATTATTTAGGAGTTTTATAACATTTTATTGTGTAGGTCCCACTTGGTCAAAGAGTGACTAGGCCGAGGTCAGAAGATGATCCAAGCCTAACAATTTCCCTGTGAGTCTACTATGCGAAGATCCAAGCCACACGTCATCAGCTGCTTGCCTACAAGTATCACATGCAAGGCCCTGGTGAACCTCTATATTTCAAGAACTTTCATATGAATCTTAGGCCGAGGTCAGAAGATGATCCAAGCCTAACAATTACCTTGTGAGTCTACTGTGCGAAGATCCAAGCCACACGTCATCGGCTGCTTGCCTACAAGTATCACATGCAAGGCCCTGGTGAACCTCTATATTTCCAGAACTTTCATATGAATCTTAGAAACCACTTAAAGTAGTTGCACACCACTACTAGGCACCCTTGACAGCCACATGCATCTTTTGAACAACTTCAGCAATAGCACTCGCATTAATCGTCACACTCTCAGTAGCAGCGCGCCACACTTCTACAGACCCAATAGTCATTAGCTTATTTAAACTCTGATCAGTCGAATTATGTCGGTAGCCATCGACCAAGATGCATGCCGCCTCAACAACCTTCATAGAAATCAGCACGTAAAACCTTTACGCTGCCAAGAGTGTCTGATAACTTCCGGCAGCGCGCGTACATCTTTGTCCACTTCTATCCACTAAAAATAGCCTTGGTGTCCTAATTTTATTTATCATTAGAAAATAAGTGGCACCTCGGTGATTCCAAAATGGCCCCTTGAAGAAATCCATGCTTTGCCATGCTTGAATAGGAAAGAGTATAAACATAAGAACAAGATACTGAATGTTCTGATATATTTCTTGATAATTATTTACAAATGATTTGTTCTCTTTTTATAGAGCCCATAGATCATTCTAGATACTCTATAAATTTAAATAACCCTAGATCCACAAAATAAGGAAATGAGTTGTACTGGAAAGGTAAAAAAACGGCTAAATTCAAAACTTGTGTTTTGATTTTGTACAACACATTTTATGCAGCTACATGGAGTGCTGATTCAATATGCATGGGGTGCATGCATGGATGGTCGTCTACACCCGAGCTCTTCCTCATCTTGTCTGCTTGCCGGAGCTAGTCATCTAGACCTGAGATCTTCTTCACTTTGCATGCTTGCCAGAGCTGGTCGTTTTGACCCGAGCTCTTCCTCATCTTGTCTGATTGATCATCTGGACGTGAGCTCTTCTTTATCCTGCCTGCTCCCCAGAGAAGGTTATCTAGACCCGAACTCTTCTTCCCACTGTGTGATTGCCAGAGCTGGTCATCTAGACCAGAGCTCTGCATGTCTCTTGTTTGCTCGCTAACATCCTCTCGCAATTTGAAGGTAGATAATGGTATAACATTCAACTTGTTTCTCATCTTCCTGAAGAATTGTCCAACAAGAGGTTTTGTCAAATCATCAACAATCTGATCAAGAGCAGGCACATGCCTCACTAAAATTATTATCTTTGTAACCTTTTCTCTGACAAAGTGCAAGTCCGATTCAAAGTGTTTGGATCTTGAATGAAAGACTGGGTTAACTGATAAGGCAACAGCTCCTAAGTTGTCATTCCAAATCATAGTTGGTTTGGTTACCCCTATGCCTATTTCCTTGAGCAAATATTGCATCCAAAGAATTTCACATGTGTTTTGTGCATTTCTCTTATACTCTGCTCTAGTTGATTTAGAAACGGTAGCTTGCTTCTTTTCACTCCAAGAAACTAGGTTAGGGCCGAGGTAAATGAAATAGCCAGATGTTGATCTTCTATCATCAATGTCTGATCCCCAATCAGCATCAGCAAATCCAATTAATCTAATTGGTTGACCTGAATCTTAAACCATATCCAACAGTTCCTGCCTAATATCTAAGTATTCTCTTAACTTCCTTCCAATGGGTGTTCAGAGGGTTGTGCATATATTGGATGACTTTGTTGACACTATATGAGATGTATGGTCTTGTAATTGTGGCATATTGGAGGGCACCTACTTTTTGCCTATACAAAGTAGGACTAAGGATGGGCTGTCCTAGATGTTTAGAAAGAACAGGTTGTGGTACCATTGGAGAAGACAGACCTTTTGCCTCACTCATTCCTGTCTTGTTGAGTATGTCCTTGATGTATTGCTCCTGATTGAGCACCATTTCTCCATTGGTATAATGCACCTAAATTCCAAGGAAGTAGCTTAGCCTGCCCAGATCTTTTAGGGAGAAATGGCTCTGAATTTGTGTGATGATCCTTTGGATCTTTTCATTGCTTAATCCAGTGATTATCAAGTCATCCAGGGATAGTGAATCCTACACACTTGAGAACTTTACTTAGCTTGGATGACCATGCTCTAGATGCTTGCTTTAGGCCATACAGGGGCTTGTGTAATCAGAAAACCAAAGGATTTCCAGCTTGGTCATACTACTCAAAACCAGGAATTTGTTCCATGTAGATGTCCGTGTCCAGATCTCCATTTAAGAAGGATTTGTCAATGTCAACTTGCCTGATGATCCACTTGTTGGGTATGGCTATGGAAAGAATTGTCCTTATAGTGGTTGGTTTAATGATTGGGCTGAAGGTATCAGTTTAATCCAACCCTTCCAGTTGTGAAAAACCCCTTGCCACCAATCTTGCTTTGTGCCTATCAAAAGACTCATCTGAGTTTCTTTTGGTTTTGAAAATCCATTTGCAACTGACTAGCTTCTTATCGGGAGGTAGTTCAGAAATGGGGTGAGTTCTCCAGGTCTTGTTCTTTTGTAATGCATCATACTCTCTGTTCATGGCCTCTTTCCAATTTGGCGTGGTAAGAGTTTCCTTATATGTGCTTAGTTCAATGTTGTCAATCAAGATAGAAGCATAAGTCTTTGGCTTTGAAAACCCAGCCTTTGATCTTGTCACCATGCGATGCCCCCATCATTCTCGTGACCTGCACAATTTTAATCAACTACAACGTGATTGTTGGATTGAGTAAACTCATCAATACATACTGGTAAATCGATAGTTATATGTCCTCCTGGGATTTCAGTGTTGGGGGGGAAGTTCTATTAGTTGATGGTCAGAGGAATGAGGTCTATGGTGAGAAGTTGATGAGGCTAGTGATGTGTGTGATTGAGAGATAGGGACGTGATGGTCAGATCTGGCAGCAAGTGAGGGAGGTTTTGTGAGTTTATCAATAGTAAGTAAGGGAGTGAACTGGTTATTGTTGGTGGTGAAAGGAGAAGTATCTTCCTTAGTTTGATAAGTAAATTGAGATTCATCGAAAATAATATTTCTAGTGACAATGATTTTCTTATTTGGCAACAAGGCTTTGTACCCTTTGAATTGTGTGACGTGTCCAAGGAAAATAGAAGGTGTGCTTCTGAAGTCAAGTTTGTGCTTGTTTATTGGTCTCAGGTGGGGAAAACATAGACAGCCAAAAACTTTCAAAATACTATAATCTTGTTTCATACCAGTACGAGTTTCTATGGGAGTTTGGAAATATAAGATCTTGGATGGTAGTCTGTTGATCAGGAAAACTACAGAGAAAAAAGCATCATCCCAGTAGGAATGTGGAACATGAGAATGAGCTAGCAAAGAGAGAGTTGTTTCAAGAATGTGCCTATGTTTTCTTTCAGCAAGCCCATTTTGCTATGGGGTGTAAGGGCAGGAAATTCTGTGATGGATTCCAGCTTCAGAAAAAAATTTAAACAAGGTTTTGAAGTCGGTACCACCATCTGATTGAACGGCTTGATTTTCCTATTGAACTGGTTCTCTAAAAGATTTTTGAAATGGACAAAAGCATTACGAGTGTCAGATTTTAGATTGAGCAGATATAGCCAAGTATATCTCGTCTTATGATCTATAAAACTTACATAGTAATTATGACCATTATTGGATTTTATTGGAGAGGGTCTCCATAAATAAGTGTGGATAAGATCTAAAATGCCATAATGAACAGAATCAGAAGGGTTATAGGGAAGTTGATGAATTTTAGCCTTGAGAGAAGATGCACAAATGAGATTTGATTTATTATCATGGAAAGGAACATTACAACTTAAAAGAAATTTTCTGACAATATCTAAAGAGGCATGTCCAAGTCTGCAATGCCATAGACTCAAATCAAGTCTGTTATTAAGCTGACTGAAATTTACTGAAATGGGAAGTTGCATGAGATGTGGACTATGCCGTAGCTTGTTTGGTTTTTAAATAGTGGTGAGGTTGAAATTGTAAAGACCATTCTCAACAGTCCCCTTGAGTAGAACCATTCTTGTGTCCTGATCCTTCACCCAACAAAAATAAGGATGAAATTCAAAGAAAACCTTATTGTCCTTGGCAAATTGAGAAACACTGCTTAGATTTTTGGTAATATCAGGCACACGAAGCAGGTTCTTTAGGCTGAAAGTATGTTTATTGGAAGTAGGAATTTTAAATATTGAATCACTAGTATGTAAGATGTGCAAAACTGATCCATTACCCATGTGAACCTTTCCCGGTCCTTGGTACTCACTTTCCATGATCAATTCGTTGAAATCAAAAGTCAAATGGTTGGTGGCTCCTGAGTCTTGAAACCAACAAGACTCATGATTGATTTTGGAATTGCTGCTGGCAACATTTGCTGAGTGTTTTCCAAACTCACCAAAGTAGTTGCTGCTTGAAGATTGAGGTTGATGGAACTGATTATTGCTTGGAGTAAAGTTCATGTTTTGTTTATGAAAACACTTGTCAGCAGTGTGTCCTGTGATGAAACAGATTTGGCATCTAGGCTTCCAGGTCTGGATTCTTCCTCCTCTTCCTCTGCCTCCATTTCTTGAGCTCCTGCCTCTGAAATCTCCCCTTCCTCTAAAATTCTGGTTGTAGCCTCCTCTCCTCGAAGTTTGGTCTTGAGTGATGGTATAATCATTAGGTGTTGAACCGTCCAAGTTAATTTGAGATATAGTATCTTCAAAACTCTCTAGCATTACCTCAAAGCTGAGCAGCAAGGAGTGAACCTCCATCAGAGTATATGGCTCCAATCTTGATGTGATACTGACCATAACTGGATTATATTCAGGTACAAGTCCAGAAATTACATAAATGATCTGACTTTGCTCAGTGATCTTTTCTTCTGATGTGGCTAGCATATCACAACAAGCCTTGATTTTGTTGAGATATTCTCTCATGTTCATAGATCATTTCTTAATGGTTTGAAGCTGCAGTTTATACTGCATGATTTTTGCTCTTGATTGGCTTGCAAAACTGGTTTCCAAGCATTCCCATATTTTTTTTTGAAGATATAAGGCCAACCGTGGTAACGAGGAGATTTTCAGTGAGAGATGAAAGGAGCCAAGAAGCTATAAGCTGATCTTGATGATTCCAAAGATGAAATTATAGATCTGTGGGCAAAAAGTTGCAATCTTTGGTTGGATAAGATTCAAGGCAATAGCAGTTTATGGCCGCAATGATCTGTTGCTTCCATATGAGAAAATTAGACTCATTTAGCTTGATGATAATGAGCTGACTCTGGGGATAAACGATTGTAGTTTGTTATACAGTTGAGTGAGAGGAAGGAGATGCGGATGTGGAGGCCATTTGTTAAATATAATGATGGAAGGAAGAAAGAAAAAATTAATCTATTCAGAGTCCAGGAATTAACCCGGAGCTCTGATACCCTGAAGAAATTCGTGCTTTGCAATACTTGAATAGGAAAGAGTATAAACAGAAGAACAAGATGCTGAATATTTTGATATATTTCTTGATAATTATTTACAAATGATTTGTTCTCTTTTTATAGAGCCCATAGGTCATCCTACATACTCTATAAATTTAAATAACCCTAGATCCACCAAATAAGGAAATGAGTTGTACTAGAAAGGTACAAAAATGGCTCAATTCAAAACTTGTGTTTTATCATTTTGCACATCACATTTTACGCTTCTGCATGGAGTGCTAATTCAGTGTGCATGGGTGCATGCATGGCTGGTCGTCTGGACCCGAGCTCTTCCTCATCTTGTCTGCTTTCCAGAGTTGGTCATCTAGAACTGAGCTCTTCTTCACTTTGCTTGCTTTCCAGAGCTGGTCGTCTGGACTTGAGCTCTTTCTCATCTTGCCTGCTTGATCATCTGGACCTGAGCTCTTCTTCATCCTGCTTGCTCGCAAGATCTTGTTATCTAGACCAGAGCTCTTTTTCCCACTAAGTGATTGCCAGAGCTGGTCATCTAGATAAGAGCTCTGCATGGCTCTTGTTTGCTCGCTAACACCCCTTCTAGCCCTCTGTTGCTGCTTCGGTGAGTTGGTGCATTCTCTTGGTAGAGTCTCTGCGGATCTTCGTTGTAGCTTCGTCGCTGGAAAAGTAGCTGGAGCACATTACTAGAAAACCCTCATTATAACTTCATAACGCCATTTAGCGCTTTTTATATAAATTAATATGGCATTTAGTGCATGATCTTTCCTCTCAATAATAGCTTTGGTAGTGGCTCGGTGACCCTTCGACGACAGGACCCACCACCGATTGCTCCCGGACAAGTGGTACAAATTTGCACCAAATGACCCTTTAACCCCCTTTTACCTATAAATAAATTCTTTATAACTCCATTTTATATTAAAAAAAAAAACTCCATAATCCCTATTTTTTCCATGTTTTAGTTTCTTTTTTCTTATGTTTTGGGGGTTTCGTTCGCCCAAAACTCGATTTGTAGATCTTGAGCTCTATTTTAATGGTTTGCTAAAAGATTTAATATTTGAGTTCTTTTATGAGTATGGATTGAGTCTATTCATTTAATTTATAGTAATCTTTCTTATTTCCTTGCCTTTATTTGCTTTTATCTTGATATCTAGATCTAAGGTTCGTTTCTTGTTATTTATTTTTAAAACATTGATATTTGTGGCGATTTTATACTTTGGATGTTATACATACCTTAAATTTTTATATTAATTTCTTAATTTCATGTATTTATTACTTAATTTTTTGTTTAGGGTTCGTAATTGCACGTTTGTTCTTCTTGCTTGTTATTGCTCTAATTCCTTGCAATTTCAAATGTCTTTAGGTTAGATCTAGTCCGTATAGGGCCTATGTAAGTTTAAAGCCATAAATTGGGAAGTTATTAGGCTTAAAGATTGTGAATTTCCCAGTTTATAAGATTTTGAATTGGAAAATTATTTGTTTGGCCAGAACTTAATTATCTTTAAATTGCGATTGATATCAAACATAGATGTAAACATTAGATTGAATTTGAATTAATGTTGGCATTGATGACCCCAAAATTGGGAACTTGTTCACATTAAATGCTTGATAAATTGTTTAATTGGTCATGAAGACTATTCTAGTGCCCTAAACCCTTACTTTATTGTTTCAATTTAATTCTCATATTAGTTTTTAAAACCAAGCCCCAAGCATGCTTCTTTGTGTTTGTAATATATTCTCTTTTACTTATTTTCCATTTAATGTTTCAAACATAGAAATTGTATTTTGATTAACCTTCATTGAGAGGCACGACTCGAGAAGAACTTGCTGCACTATAGTCAATATTTTCTTGTTGTGGGTGAGATTTTGAAACTCTCCATTTCAAAAGAGTAGTTCACAATTTCGTTCGATCAAATGTTGGAGTCATTGCTGGAGAAGAGGTTTCGTAGTTTTTGTGTTTATTTTTCATGATTTTACTTAGGATTTTGCTTGTTTTTATTTTGTGCTTTGTCTGTGTTTTAATTTTCATTTCGTGGTTGTATATGTTATTTCCCGATGGTAAGTTTAATCTCATTATTTGAGTGTTGTGTGTGCGAGCTAATTCGATGACATCAACCACATCTTTTGAGATACAATATTTAATAAACCGATGATGGCCAACTATCGAGCTCCTTTGCCGTATGTGGATCCTTACAGTCCTCACGACCCACCAAGGACCCCAACCACTTGCATGAGAGATTTTGCTCGACTGAATTTTTGCAATGTCAAGCCTTGCATTCGATTAAACCTTATGGCTCGAGAATATGAGTTAAATGATTCTCCTTACGATTTAATCCTAATATTCAATGGTATTCCCTAGGAATATCCTGTCAACTTTATTCGGAACTTCAAATACGCCATTTAAAGTTTTCCTCTTTACGGTGTTCATGAAGTTCAAATTAAGATGAAGTGTTTTCCCTACACGTTAAAGTATAGAGCGAAGACTTGGTTAATATATTTGCCTTTTGATTCTCTCACGACTTGATGGTGACCAGTAGCTTCTTCCACAAATACTATCTGCATGAGAAATGGACAAGCTCTTAATTAAGATGGCCTCATTTAGACCTATCATGAAGTTTGGGACTATCTCAAGGGTATACTACTTCAATGTCCCGACCATCACTACAAGGGAAACCTACTCAATTAGTTCTTTTATGATGGTCTTCAACTCTAATGCCAATACTCAGTTGATAGTGCAAATGATGGAAATATAGAGGGCCGATCAACCTGAGCTCTTATATATAATTCAAACATACCCGGGCAAAAAGGGACATCAACATTCCGAGATCTCATTCTTTTTCCACGACTCAAAATTCTTAGAATTCAAGTTATAAAAATCCATATGCTCCACCGATGTCCCCTTCTTCTCACCCATATATGATTCTTATGCTTCACCCATTTCTAATTCTTATTTTAGGAGCTACGAATCTTATGATTCACCCAATTCAAATCTCTAGAATCCGAGTTACAAGCCTTATGACTCACTCATGATTTGAGATATAATACCTATCATATGTTTTCCATGCATCAAATTATTATGATTCAAGCTATGATTATCATCCCAAACCCCCTTCACCTAAACAAGAACATTCATGAGGCTAGTAATGAGGAAAAATGGCTTCCTTATGACAATAACTTGTCTAGTTTATCCATGTTGGAACACTCTTTAGTTGTTGATTGGATGCCAATATTTGATGTGGTGGGGACTCCCTCAGTTGGTTGTGATTTTAGCTTAGAAGCTACATTCATGTATTTTTGTAAGGAGGTGAAAGTTGAGGTTGAGTATTTGGATGTGAGTATTACCACTCTTGTTCTTTTTAATGATTTTCTAAATAAAATTTTGGGGGTGATGCCGTTAGAGGTTTTGGTGGATATTGGTGAATTGAATATGATGGTTTAACTCGAGGATGTGAGTGAGGTTGTTTTGAGCCCCATGGATTTAGAGGAGTGTCGATGCCCCTTTCTGTTTGATGATGCTATATTATAGAAAAGTGCGAGGAGGTGTTACCTTTAGAGATTCTGATGAGTGTTGTTGATTTGAGTCTTATTACCTTATGTGTAGATGATGGAGCCATGGAGGAGATTACAGAAATGAATGAGAGCATTGAGAATCTTTTACCATCTCCCGATGTTATATTGAACCTTGTGATTGGGGTGTTGAATATGGAAGTTTTTAAGGATCCCGATCCCCCTCTCTTTTGCCCAGATTATGTCATGTGTGATTTTGAGGAGATGTCGACCGAGGGAATGAAAGAGTTTATTGACCCATCTATGTTCTTACAAATTCCTTTTTCGAGGGTATTGAGTATTCCGAGACTGTTTTATATGCACGATAGACATTTTTTTCTCACGGAAATCAAGCTTCTTGTCATGTCACCATTATTTGCTAATATTTCCTCGTTGGTTTATTATTCTCTTTTTTGGCATCCTAAGAATGTTGGTACCACAACAAAAATAGTGACTTTATGTAACACCAATAAAGTGTTATTTATTAGCCAAAAAAAAGTGTTAATATATATAATAAGTATCATTTTGATGCGTGCTACATTTGCTTGTACTAACATTAATCTTAACTACAATATTATCAGACTTCAGATTTTAGATTTAAATTGTAACACTGCCAAGTAGAATTTTATAAGTTTTACATATAACTTTTGGGTAACACTTTTTTGTTTACAAAATATATCACTTTCTATATAGTAATTTTTAATTTATGGTAACATTTTATGTATCAATTGTATCACTTTAAATCTATCAATTATGATATGAAACCGTAGCACTTACTTTACTAAAGATTATGTAATTCTTTTAAACTCCCCACCCCCACCCCACACACACACGCGCGCGCACGCACGCACGCACACACATACACATATATGGAGCAATTCTGGTGAGAACCATTCCTGGTGTGAGAACTTATGAACTTTGCTACATATAGTTATATGTATTGCTACACCATTTTCTTTAAAAAGAAGAACATAAAGGGATTATGGATACTGCTATTTTCAGTTATACACAATGTTACTTATAAAACTGGTATTTTTGTAGAAAATAGTATAGCAGTACACATAACTATATGTAGCAGAGTTCGCAGGTTCTCACAACAAGACTTGATTCTCACTTGGATTACATCACACACACACACACACACACACACACACATACACACACACAAGTCTTTTTCTCATTTTTGTTTTCAATTATCACCTTTTGTCAATTATGAACTATTTATTTTATAAGTATTATGCATGCATATACATATACTGAATAAAATTAACTCAAACTGAAATATTTACAAAAAAATAGACAAACAAGAATCCACAATGAACAAATACCACAATATCTAAAACTTAATAATTAAATTAAGTTAAAAAAACATAACTAGTTATTAGATTTTTCTCCTTTGTTTCAATTCTCTTTGTTCTCATCACGGTCATCATCATTTTTGCTTCACCATCTCCATCTTCATCAACCTAAAACATGAATTTACAATATATAGTCAACCTATAACTATTAAAAACAAAGAATTTGTAGTAATATCAATAACAAAGAAATATAGGATTAATTTTAATTGTAATTATGTTCTAAACTACAACAAATATGCCATTAAAAAGAATCTATCTTCTAAGCTACAAAAGATATTCCGAGAAAATAGTTTTCAATGTAATGTTATTATGTTTCTTGAATCTTTCTTGAACTATATCATAAATAGATCCTCTACTCTACACCAATCACGAGGCAACCAAAAAAATCACAATCTAATAAATTAGTATAAGAAAATTTAAAAATATAACATTACACTTCACCACATAATCAACCATGTTCTGAGTAGAATGTTGCCTATAGATGAAATCAATTATTGACCTTAAATTTTAAAAAACACGCATTGGTTCTTTTGAAGTTCTAATTAGTAAAAATTCTAATCCACATTATTATTTCTTGACAAAGATCTACATCTTTAATTTCTCAATACGATTGTGATAAGATTTATTGTAAATTCTCGATCACCTAATTGATTCTCAATAATAAGTCGATAGGGGCAAGCACATCAGAAGAAAGATGTGTTCAAACATTTTCAAAACTCCTCTTATTGTATCTTTTTCAATCTCATCTCTATATGGCTTTAGAAATTCATCAAGACTGATTACACCAGACATTGCACGCCCACTTTTTTACACATATCGAGAAGTTCATGATCTTTAGAATCTAGCTGATCCTAGAAAATTTGAGGAAAAACACATCATACTAAAAATTAAAGGATACCATGATAACACTAGAAGGATGAAATACAACTTACAATGTCAACTTTAGATGTCTTGTACTTTCCACCCCATGTTCTTTTGCGGTCTCCTCATACATCAATGCTAACGATGATGGTTTCCCTTAATCTTGTTCCTGTAAATATATGTGATCCATTAAATTACTAAATAATTTTTGTCTTCGTGTTGTATTTTTAATTTTAGATATTGCAGTACTATTCACCATTTTGTTATTTCAGTAACAAAACCAAACCATATATCGAACATATACATCTCCGGACCTCTCAGAATGACAAGAATATATAAATATGTAATGAAAATCTTAATAATTTAATGATTAAATTATTTGTCTGTATGTTGTTGGCATTATTGTTTCAAAAATATTATTGGCATTACTATTGTAAACCAATTTATAGTCAAGACACAATATAATCAAACCAACTAATAATTCGTAATAAAAGTTATAAGTTCTATCAGACTCAAATGTGTGTAAGGTCTTCTTTCAATTCACAACATGGGTTATACTACACTTATTATTATCACACACACACACACACACACACACACACACACACACAAACACATATATATATATATATATATATATATATATATTCTAAGTTAAAAGTCTTCCATAGGTGAATGTAGGCAAGAGCGAGGAAACAATTTAAGAAAAGAACTTAAAGTATCAAGAAAAGAGATACTTAGTGTTCAGACATGTAAGACTTGGCATATTTTATTGTGTAGATTTCACTAATTTTATGAATGTATACAGATATATACATGTATGTATCACTGTATCACTCATTCATGTTGTCATCTCACTCATACTGAGAATTTTACATACAAAATATATTTCATAATAGGTCCTGTAAAACCCCAAAGTAACATAAATCATATGAAATTCTTACCCGCTCATGATGTTTTCTTGAAAAGGCTACATGACCCATAGGGTGCCTTTTTTTTTTTTTTTTGCTACTCTAACTTTTATTTTCACTGACTTTATGCATATAAAACTTATAATAGTTCATGATTTTATTTAAGTCATCTCAAATACAATAAATTGTTACTTGGAGTAAATTTCAAACATAAATATATACTTGACATTAAAAGAGAAAAATGAGTAGTTTAAATGTGAATAAGTATACACTAGAGAGAGAGAGAGAGAGAGAGAGAGAGAGAGAGAGAGAATACTCTTATGGTAATTGAAATTAGAGATGTTATAACAATTGATTTATGTAACATTTTGTAGAGCAGCCTGATATGTGCCTAAATGTTTGAGATTCCTCCTCATATAGAAAGGATTGATTAGTCAAAATAGAGAAAGTAGAAAATTCTAAATTACAGTTGTAGATTGTTTTTTGGTATTATTTCATGAAGGAGTAGATCAAACTCTCAAACGCAAAGCTACAGATTTTGATCTAAGTTTGATATGAATCTTCATCATATCTCTTTAAATTTCAGTAATTGTTCAACATCAACTACTAAATATTATCAAGCACACTTTAATATTCATATAAAACAAATCTGCACACATATCTTAGTTCTCATTGTTCAACAAAAAATCTATCAATACACAACCTCAAACAAGTTTAAGAAGTTGTAAGAAACATGTTTCGTACATTTGTTAAGAGAGCGATACTAGGAAAACTTCAAAATAAAAAAAAATCTCATTAGCAATAAAAATAATAACTAAAGAGTACATGAACCTCTCCTAGATCCAGAAAGTTTCGCAAATCCTTCAAATGTGAATCCGAAATTGAAGGTCCTTTCCTTATATCTTTTTTTTTGTGTGTAATATTTTGCTTTTACTATAGTTGTTTGAGTACACCAAAAAACTCCAACTGATTACAACATATAACTTTACGTTCCTTTGCTATAATCAACTTCTTCTAAACATTGGAATGAGCTTACTGGAACTAAAACATAGGTTTCACAAATGAACTTGATTAAAGTAATCAAAAAGATATTCTACAATACATAATGTAGTGCATAAATACTATCATGACAAATTAAATAATATATATACCTTCACATAGTCCCCAATTTTATCTTTGTCGCGAACTAAATGTCAATAAAGCTCATTTAAGGGTGCAAGATTATAATCTCAAGTTAATGAATCTAAAAAATGACTAAACTTGCCTATGGTAGCCTTATCTAGCCCAATTAGCTGACCTGGCCCATTCAAAATAATAGACAACCAACTATTTATTGTCAAGTCATGGACATCTTTGCACAAACTTGGGTTCGTGGTTTGTTTTACTTTCAGTCGAACTGTATTAATGCCTAGAAAAAAAATTAGCATATGTTATATTCCAAAATATATGCTTATTAACTTCAGTGACTACACACCTAAAATCAAAAAGAAGAAATAGAGAATAAATAATGAATGCAACATTAAATAACTAACTTACGGACCATAATTATTTTCACCCTTACCAGGTTGGTCATCTTGTTGTTCTTGTACAGAAAGCAATTTAATTTCATCGTTAATACATCATTTTCAAACTCTAGTGGATCTGCATCTTTTTTCACCTTCAAAAACAAATTCACAAAGGCATCCAAAAGCTTCACTTTCTTGTACCAAACCAAACCCAAAATTACTATCATCACCAAATAATTGACCTTGTGAAGCTTAGTTGTTGCTTTTGTGAACTCTCCATTGGTTAGTAAAGAGGTAGGTAGTTTCTAACTTGAATAGGTCTCTTTGGAAAACCACCAGAAAGTTGATCTCGTACTCTTGGACTCTTTTTCATCCTAACTTAATCACCAAGTGATCTAAGTGAGATCAATGTCTTGATTTGCATAATTTTTTAGAGGTGTTTCTCTCGACCTCTTTATCTTGCTAATTTGTTATGGCACTTGGGTCAGCCACAACTCTCAACGACTTATTATTTGATTTTTTTTTCGTTGACCATACATACTCTTTGTTTTCTTTTTCCTTGTATGGATACACTTTTGGATTGATTAAGATTCTCTTGTTCATCAATCTTTGCTGACTAATATTTTCTGAATTAACTTTTGCTGGTCTTTGTCTTTACAATGTTACGTTTGCAATTCACGTCTTTGACATCTTGTATTTACTAAACATTCCATTTAATAGGTAAGTGGTTCTGGTTTCTCTAAACTATTGATAACATTTCATCCTATAGCTATTACCTGTAACATATTTTCATAATTAATAAACTAATCAAGTATTTAATAAATATACTAAATAAGGAAAAAATAAAATTTTCACCCCAAAAAGTATGACCACGCCTGAACTTGCACTTCTTCCCGACCTGCATACACAAACACGTCAGAAAAGGACCACAGGAGGTTTTCCGGTGGAAACCTCTCCGATGCTTAAGTCAGAAAGCGTATAGAGTGTTCCTGGTGAGCAAAGCAAGGAATGCACAAAGAATGACATACCTCTCTCAGCCTTGGGGCTGAGATACTTATAGTTTCTTCCAGTGGGGACCCCCAGCCAGGATTTCGGAAGTAAAGGCCGCCAATTAAGGGCCGTTTAAGTAACCAATTCTAAAAAGATGTCCCACTTGTCTCCTCTTGGGAGGTCAGGGAGCCAATTCTTCCCTGGTCCTTCTCTTTCTTTATCTCTTGGCTCAGAATATCAGCTCTGGCTTAGTCCTATTTTCTAAGGATGTCTTACTCGTTCCCTACAGGTCCTTTACACCAGACCTGTCTTAAGCTGACCCTCTAGTGACTGTTCCATAAGGAATTCCTCTAAAATCAGGTTTATCCTGACTCTATCAGGGGGTTAAAGTTAGATCTTTCCCCAGGGATGAACTGGTTAAAAATAACTGGCTAAGGTTTAGATCTTTCTCCCAGCGACCCTGGGTAAGGTCTACCCCAATCCAGGTCCAACTATTTATGCTATATCAACTCCTCCCCCCGAAATGGTTGGGGTAGAGCTGTAACAGTCTAGGGATTTTTAGAAATAAATAAGGTCCCACTTGTCCTTTATTGTTTCTCGTACTAGCACGAATCCCAAGAATTTCGCCTGGCAACCAGGCCTAATCATTGGCATTAGTGGTGTCGGCCCACATTCCCAGACGGTTACTATTCCCACACGTCTTCCCAAGTACGGACAAGTCAGTGGCGCATGACTTACCCTTAGACGGTTGGCGTTCCAGCTCACCACCTAGGGTACTGTTCATCTGCCCACATTAAATGCAGGGATCCCATCAAATCCCACTTTTCTCAATTTTTGCTTTTTAAATTTATCCATTTGCCTTTTATTCCCGATGGCCTCTTCTCTCTCTCACTTTTCATATTATACCTTCGCGAAAATCCTCGAGTTTCCCTCTTTTCTCTCTAACACCTCCGACGAATCTCTCGACTCAGCTTCCCCGTTCAGTCTCTCCGACCACCTTTGTAAACCAGGTACTTTCTTTGCTCCCTTATACAGCCTTTAAATTATGTTAGCCTCTTCTCCCCTTTCTTGTTCCACTGCGTAGGGCTCGTCAGAGGCCCCGGTGAATTCTACCTCCACCGTAAATATATCGTTCTCAGAGTCACCTGCAGCGACTCTTCCGGAGGAGCCTCTGCTAAACCTCCCCTATCTTCCTCACGATAATATAACTTCCATAGTGAGTAATCAAACTCTTAGGGACATACGCGCCACCTTCCTTATCTCCGACGACTTCATTTTCACTAGTCCGGCTCCTGACGAGAGGGCATCATCGCCTCCTCCCCGTCTTCTAACTTTCTTTGTGGACCAATTCCACGCCGGCCTAATCCTACCTGTTCACCCTTTTGTTTTGGCCATTTCCCGGATGTACCAGATTCCGGTACATAAGTTTTTGCCAAATGCTTTCCGAGTTATGGCCAGCTTTCATCGAGCGGCCAAATATTCGGGGATTACTCCCACGGCTCAGCTTTTCTACTCTTTGTTCCTCTGGCTTTTTCTATCTCTCTGGCCGATCTGACGTCCACTTCTTGACTGGCCTTCCCACTTCCCATAAGGCCTGGAAGAAAAAGTTCTTTTTTGTCCAGTGCACGGGGAATTGGGGCTTCTCCATTGCTTCCATTAGCCTCCTGCCCCCACAAGCACATTTGCCCCATGGTTACAGGCCGCCACATCTGGCCGAGAAGATTATCGCCCTTAACCAGAACACTTTTAACTTAACCAAACTCCTCAAGTCCGACCTCTTGATCTTCTTTAACACCCAACAAGAGAACGGACCTCTGCCTTCTCACATTGGTATATTCCTGAGCTGACCAAATTTTCCTCTTGATATTATTTCATATTTCCCTACTTATTATTAGTGTTATTATTTATTATTTCATTCTCTTCTTTCTTCTTATTTTAGCAAAAATGATGAAAGCACGGATGGTCGCGATGCAGAAAAGGGCAGCTGCGGGAGGCCAAAGGAGCCCCCTGGGCGAAGCCACCAGGGCTTCCACCCCTCATCATGTGGAAACAGTTGTACCTTCGGCACGACCTGAGATCTAACCCGTGACGGGGGCTAGAGTGCCTCGAGCTGAGCTTGCAACTACAGAGGTTGTAAAGGAGACTTCAGAGTAGGTGAGAAGTGCCGCGCCTGAGCCTGCAGTTCAGCCCTCTATAGACCTGCCCCTGGCGGAGTCCGAGGATGAGCGTCAGCTGCAAACCCGAAAGCGGAGGCGATATGAGACTCGATCTATTCCTAAGGCAGTTTTGCAAGTACCCCCTCATCCCAACCAGTCCCTTTTTAACAGGTAAGTTCTGAATTGTCCTGGGGATGTGGCGACGTAGTTCATGATGGGGCTATCCCCTGTTGCAGACCGCCGGGTTGTGGATAAGATGTCCAATCTCGAGTTAATCAATTATTACTGCCTTGCTGAGGCACAAGTAAAAATTTATTTACTTTTCGTATCCTTAGTTTCTCCGGGCCTTTTACTTACCACTCTCTTGTTATTAGGCCGTGGTGGGGAGGGAATCTTTGTTAACTCGGGCCCGGGGCTCCATGCTTCAGGCTGACTTAGCGAAGGAACACGCAGCCCAGAAAGAACGGGAGAAAAGGCTGGTCTCTAGAGTCCAAGAAAGTTATGCAGTCGCTCAGGATGCGAAGGTCAAGCTGCACGCCGCTGAAGTGGAGGTAGAGCTGCTGAAGACAGAGTTGGAGTCAGCCCGATCAGAGTTCCGCGAGTCTAAGGAGTCAGAGGGTATAAAACGTGCTCTGCCCCTTCTTCGGGTGCAGGAGCTTAACGATAAGGTCCAACAGGATCGTGCCGAGGGAGAGGTAGATGGAGAGAGTAGAGGTCGTACTGAGGGGCGAGCAGAAGGCAGGCTCGAATTTCTTAATTCAGAAGAGGGACTGCGCCTGATCAGGCTAACTCGGGAGACCACCCGTCGAGCTTTCCTGAGGTCGACCGAACTGTACGACATCCTAGTCCCAAAGGCTATGGTGTACTGCCATCTGGGTCTGGATGCTCAGGCCAAGTGGTCAAGCGGAAATCCTTCCACTCCTTTCGACTGCTCTGTCCCCTTAAAGACCCCTCCTGAGCCCACGAGCTTCTGCCATGTTTCCGAGGATGACCGCCTTCATCAGTTAGATGTTGTGGTGTTTGTCGATCATGTGCGCAAAGTTTTTTGCTCCTCTTCCTCAGGTTCCTCCCCCCCCCCCCCCCCCCCACACACACACACACACACTCCCCCAGACCAGTCGTTGGCAATAGTTGTGGCCACGACTGCAAATTCGCCAACTTTTGCCAACCTGGGAGAGTTGCAAGGGTCTGCTCAGTTTGAGAAGGACTTTGAGGAGGTTTCCGAGCTGAGGGTCCTGTTGAGGAAGAGCTGACAGCGGCAGACTATGGAGCTTAGCTCGGGGTGCCTGGGACTTGGCCTTTGCAATTTCACCTGTTTTATTTTGATGACAGATCTGTAGTTTTTCCAGTGTGGCTGATCTGTTTGGTTATCTCAAGAATTGTACTGAACAATTTCTGTTTTATAATAATGAAACTTTTGTCTTGTAATGACCTTTGAAATTCTGGGGTTTCCTTATTTCCCGGAAACCCTAGTACTTGTTTATGCTCTATCACGTGCCTTTCTTTGCTTTAAATATGTGCATGTATTCTTCATTCTTCTTCAATTATCTGAAATGGCCTCGTCTACCCTTCTTGAAGAACTCGATATTGTCAAGCGAGAAAACATCTCTCTGGTCATTGAGAACTTCAAACTTTCTGACAAACTGGCCATGCTCCAAGTGAAGGTTGGCTATGTCTACTGTCTCTTGGAGAGGAAAATACATAAGAAACGCAATTACAAACGAGAATGGGCCGAGCTGTGTCAACTGAATCGCCAGTTGCAGGAAGAAAAGGCCAATTTATCAGAATCAGTGAATCGCCTGACCGTTACCGCTGGCTAGGCACATGCTCTTTCCGAGCTAGCTGATAAGTACCGTCAGCGTTATCATGAGACTGAGCGTGAGCTATGGCACATTCGCCGAGCTCTAGCTTCGGATCGGAGAGCTCCTCATGAATGAACACCTTTATATTTGTTTTTCTTTGTGTTTCCTTCATTTATAATTAAATTTTCCAACCTTCGTAGAAGGTGTGCACAATCTACTTTGTATTGCCAGAAAATGATGAATGAAAATGTCTCTCTTTTTTTTTTTTCAAGAAGGGTTGAAGTTTGATTTTTGCTCATCAAGTCATGAGAATTAAGGCTTTCAGAATTAACCAATTCTCTGCTTTAAGCCACTCCTGGTTCTGTTTGATAGCCAGGTCAGACGCTTTTATGGGTATCCACCTTGGCTAATCCCAGCTTCATCTGTCAAGTTCAAAAATGTCGGGGCTTTCGCCCTTAGCCAATCCTGGCTTCATCTGTCAATCAGGTCAGGAGATGTCATGGGCATCCGCCCTTTAGCCAATCCTGGCTTCATCTGACAATCAGGTCAGGAAATACCATGGGCATCCGCCCTTTAGCCAATCCTGGCTTCATCTGACAATGAGGTCAGGAGATATCATGGGCATCCGCCCTTTAGCCAATCCTGGCTTCATCTGACAATCAGGTCAGGAAATATCATGGGCATCCGCCCTTTAGCCAATACTGGATTCATCTGATAATCAGGTCAGGAAATATCATGGGCATCTGCCCTTTAGCCAATCCTGGCTTCATTCGGCAATCAGGTCAGGAAATATTATGGGCATCCGCCCTTTAGCCAATCCTGGCTTCATCTGACAATCAGGTCAGGAAATACCATGGGCATCCGCCCTTTAGCCAATCCTGGCTTCATCTGACAATTGGGCCAGGCAAATGGGGCATCCGCCCTTAGCTAATCCTGTCTTAAACTGACAATCAGGTCAGGTAAATGGGGCATCCGCCCTTAGCCAATCCTGGCTTAAACTGACAATCAGGTCAGGTAAATGGGGCATCCGCCCTTAGCTAATCCTGTCTTAAACTGACAATCAGGTCAGGTAAATGGGGCATCCGCCCTTAGCCAATTCTGGCTTAAACTGACAATCAGGTCAGGTAAATGGGGCATCCGCCCTTAGCCAATTCTGGCTTAAACTGATAATCATGTCAGGCAAATGGGGCATCCGGACTTAGCCAATTATGGCTTAAACTGACAATCATGTCAGGAAATGGGACATCCGCCCTTAGCCAATTATGGCATAAACTGACAATCTGTTCAGGCAAATGTGGCATCCACCCTTAGCCAATTCTGTCTTAAACGTACAATCAGGTCAGGCAAATGGGGCATCCACTGTTAGCCAATTCTGGCTTTTTATGAAGACTTGTTTTAGTTTGGCAGACAAGAATAAACCTGCATTATCATTAATAAAACATTGTAAGATTACATTTACACATAAAATTTCCGTAAATTTGCGATGTTCCATGCGCGAGGAATTTCAACTCCATCCAGCTCTTCAAGCTGATAAGCTCCGCCTGCTAAGACTTGGGTGACCCGGAGTGGTCCTTGCCATGTAGTATCCAGCTTTCCTTTAGCTTTCCCTAAATCGGCTCTTCTTAAGACCAGGTCTCCCACCTGGAAATTTCTCATGATCACAGATCTGTCATAGGTCGCTTTGATTCTTCCCTTGATGTGCGCCTTTCTGACGGCAGCTCTTTCCCTTTTCTCCTTGACCAAATCCAAAGAGTCCTGGATCAACAGCTCATTCTGTTCCTCAACGAAGTTATGGACTCGATGAGTTTCCATGCTAATCTCAGCAGGAACCACAACATCCATGCCATAAACAAGACTAAATGGCGTTTCCCCCGTGCTCTCCTTGGGATTAGTCCTGTATGCCCATAGAGTTGAACTGAGCTCATCATCCCATATACCTCCGGCATTCTCCAGACACGTTTTAATTCCTTGTACAAGAATACGGTTGGTCACCTCAACTTGTCCATTGGCCTGTGGATGGTAGACAGACGTGAAATGCTGGTCAATCTTCATTTTTATACACCAAGCTTTGATTCTGGCACCCATGAACTAGGGGCCATTGTCTGAGACCAAGATCCTGGGAATACCAAATCTGCATACAATGTTTTTCCACAAAAATCTCATCACCGCATCCTCCGTGATTTTTGCCAAAGCTTCAGCCTCCACCCATTTACTGAAATAATCAATGGCTACAATTAAGAACTTCTTTTGGGCAGGGGCTGTGGGGAAAGGACCAACCAGATCTATTCCCCATTTGGAAAATGGAGAAGGAGATCTCATTGTCATGATCTCTTCCGCGGTCTTGTGTATTAAAGGCGAGTTCTTTTGACACTTGTCACAGGTTCGAACAAAATACTCCGCCTCCTTTCTCAGTTGCGGCCAGAAGTAACCTGCTCGTAAGACCTTGCTTGACAGGGCTCTAGCACACATGTGATTGCCGCAGCATCCTTCATGGACCTCCTTGAGAATGTGAGCACCCTCCTCTGGGTTCAGACATCGCAAAAGGGGCTGCCGAAACCCTCTCCAATACAGCTCTCCCTTAATCAAGCAAAATCTTGCAGACCTGACTTTTACCTTTACTGCCTCTTTCTTTTCTTCTGACAGTTCTCCCTTCTCTAGATATGTCTTTATGGGGGAATGCCAGTCATTTCTTTCAATCACTGAGCACACCTGCTCTGTTCCAAATTCTTTATCTGCCATTAGCAAAGTGATCACCCTTTCCTGGCAAACCACTGCTGAGCTGGCTACCTTTGCCAGATAGTCTGCTCTCCCATTTTCC
Source organism: Phtheirospermum japonicum (assembly GCA_014905375.1). Lineage (NCBI taxonomy): Eukaryota > Viridiplantae > Streptophyta > Magnoliopsida > Lamiales > Orobanchaceae > Phtheirospermum > Phtheirospermum japonicum. The sequence goes on along the minus strand of BMAC01000688.1, from coordinate 552,123 downwards.
TCCCTAGGAATTTGAAGGACCGTCAGAGCTTTCATATCTTTAGCCAGTTCCCTAAACCGAGCCAAGTACCTCTGCATGCTTTCTTCTCTGGTTTCGAAGTCTCCACTTATTTACTTGCAAACAAGCTGTGAGTCCACCTTTGCACACACCTGCTCTGCCCTAAGTCTCATGCCATATGAACTTCTCTCAGGAGGGACTCATACTCAGCTGTGTTATTGGACATAGCGTACTTCAGGCGCACTGCATACTCGGTGGATACATCTGCCAGATCAATTAAAACAATTCCTGCCTCGCAGCCTTGATTTCCCACTGAAACATCCGTGAAAATTGTCCATTCTTGCTTGTCATCGGGAGATCTGGTCATTTCCAGCATTAAATCAGCCAATGCCCAGGCCTTAATGGCTGTCTTGGCCTCAAACGTGATATCGAACTCGCTGAGCTCTATTATCCATTTGACCAGCCTCCCTGACGCTTCTGGCTTGTCCATTATGGCCTTCACAGGTTGGTCCGCACAATTATGATGTGTGAGAGGAAGTATGGGCATAGCTTGCGAGCTGTGCCAACAAGAGCCAGCATCGCTCGTCCTATTTCTACATACCGCACCTTTGCCTCATGCAAGACCTTGCTCCAATAGTAGATCAGCTTCTGCACCTTGCCTTCTTCTCTAAGCAGGACAGAGCTCACTGTCTGCTGCCCTACGGACAAGTATAGGATTAAAGGCTCTCCTTGAATCGGTTTTGTGAGTAAGGACATGCTAGCCAGATGTTCTTTCAGTATTTTAAATGCATCTTCACATTCGATGTTCCATTGAAATTTAGCTTTCTTTCACAGGGCTTCAAAAAATGGCAAGCTCTTCTCAGCTAACCGCGAGACGAATCAGCTCAAGGCGTTGATTCGACCTGCCAAGCACTGCATTTATTTAACATTTCTCGGCGCCTACATATCCATAATCGCCCTGACCTTTTTAGGATTAGCTTTGATACCCTTCTCTGTTACCATGTACCCTAAGAATTTGCCAGCTCTGACCCCGAATGCACACTTCTTGGGGTTAAGCTTCATCCTGTACTTCCTTAGGGTATTGAATGTTTCCCTTAGATCATCCACATGCGAGGTCACCTTTACGCTTTTGACTAACATGTCATCCACGTATGCCTCCATATTTCTCCCCAACTGTGCTTTGAACATTTTATTCACCAGCCTCAAGTATGTGGCTCCTGCGTTTTTTTGCCCAAACGGCATGACCACGTAACAGTATGTTCCTTTATTGGTTATAAAGCTAACCCGCTTCCAATCTTCCTCAGCGAGTCTGATTTGGTGGTAGCCTTGTGAGGCGTCCATCATGCTTAATAGCTCACAATCCGACGTGGAATCAACTAACTAGTCTATCCTTGGGAGAGGTTAATGGTCCTTGGAGCAAGCACGGTTAAGATCACGAAAGTCTATACACATGCGCCAGTCATCTTGGGTCTTGGGGACCAGTACTGCGTTGGAAAGCCACTCAGGAAATTGGATTTCCTGGATGTGCTTAGCTTTCAGCAATTTCTCCACCTCAGCCTCAATAATGGCCTCCTTTTCTGGTCCAAAATTACGTTTCTTCTGTTTGAATGGCTTCATCGCAGAGCTGATATTGAGGTGATGTTCAGCCATTTCTGGATCAATCCCAACTAGGTCCTGGGGAGACCAAGCGAATACATACGTGCTATCCCGTAATAATGCCACCAGACCTGTCAAAACCTCAGGACTAAGGGTTGTCCCAACGCGGAGGACTCGAGTTTTGTCCCCCGAGACTACCTCTACAATCATCAGCCCTTCTTCTCGCTGAGCAAGACCTGGCCTAGGCTGTTCCATCCGAGCCCTCTTGCTCTGTCTTTCTTCCACATTGCGTCTGATGCACTCAACATGCGTCTGCCTGGAGGCGTTGGATCACCTTTGACTTCACCCGTTCCTTCCTCTGCCAGAAATTTCATCTTCATATGATATACAAAAAACACTGCCTGGAATTTGCTCAGGGATGGCTGTCCTAGCAAGACAGCGCATCGACTACCAGGAATCGTACTGATCTGGTCACTCTATATGGTTCTTCTCTTAGCGTCACCAAGAGACTGACTGCTCCTAGAGGTTCCAGGGCTCACCCTGCGAATCCTACTAAGGAAGTTGTCACCTCTTCCCATTCCACGTCTAACTTTAGTTGCTGATAACAGTCGTAAAACAGGATATCGGCAGAGCTTCCCGTGTCGACAAAGACTCGCTTCACATTAATATTGGCAATAGTGGCCGTTATGACCAGGGCGTCCATATGAGGGGCCAGGATGCCATCCCCATCTTCTGAGCCAAAGCAAATATTTGGACTGGAAGCCATCTGCCCCACCTCTCGTGACCTCCGGACCAGATCCCTTGCGTCACGAACATAGCTGTGTTGAGTCCATTGGGAGTGATCATCCCACTCGCCACCTGTGATCATTTCGCAAGCAAAGGCCGCCAATTTTTAAGTAACCAATTCTAACAAATGGTCCCACTTGTCTCCTCCTGGGAGGTCAGGGAGCCTGGTCTTCCCTGGTCCTGCTCTTTCTTTATCTCTTGGCTCAGAATATCGACTCTGACTTAGTCCTATTTTCTAAGGATGTCTTAATCGTTCCCTACAGGTCCTTTACGCCAGACATGTCTTAAGATGACACTCTAGTGATTGTTCCATAAGGAATTCCTCTTAAATCAGGTTTATCCTGACTCTCTCTGGGGGGTGAAGTAGATCTTTCCCCAGGGGTGAGCTGGTTAAAAATCACTGGCTAAGGTTTAGATCTTTCTCCCAGCGACCCTGGTTCAGGTCTACCCCAATTCAGGTCTAACTATTTATGCTATATCAATAAACATAACCTTCTTGTTAACCTTCATCACAAGGCTTGTACTTATTATCAGTTGCAATATTGTTCTTGGACTTGATTTTGCTTATCTTGTTGCCGATTTCGTTTCTTCATAAAAAATGTGGCTCCATAAACCAAGGTTTTAATTCCCAAATATTCCATCCTTCATCTAGTTTCTTTTATGTTTCTCAACCATTGAATTTCACAATCTTCTATCTTAAACTATAGTGCAAGAAAATCAAGTAAAGAGTACAAAAAAAAAAAAAAAAAACCCAGTAAAAACTACAACTACCAATTAGAACTACATATTCTGTACTAAAATTATAGAGTGACAACCAAATGTTGACAATTTAAGTACAACTAACAATTAACAAGGAACAATTCAAAATTTTAAAGAAAAAAACTAACTTAGTGCAAAGCTCCTTTTTTTTTTTCCTTTGTTCAATAAAATAACTATATAATCTCCACTAAAACTAAAAACTAACAATCAACAATTAAATGCAACTAAAAGTTAACAACTAAAATAAAAAATAAATCTATCTAATATATAAAAACTAGATAGCGGCAGAAAAGGCTATTTCTCGCCAAGATTCAAGCTTATAATTTTGGGATCTAATTCTTTAGTTAATTAATTAATTAAGTTAATTTTTCTTTTTAACTTGGTATCGACTTTATTTATTACTGCATCTACGCCTGCATGTAGCTAAATAATAATTAATTACCATCATTGGGGAGTGCATTAGTCATTTGTTCAAATTAGTTTGTTAAATTACATAAAGAAATCAAAATAAATACAAACATTTAATGCTACATTTAGTGATGTTGAACCGGTTTCGGTTAACCGGTTAATAATCGGTTGACCGGTTACGATTAACCGTTGACCGGCGGTCACGGTTAAAACCGTAACCGTCAACCGGTCGCCGGCGGTTAAGTTACGGTTAATCCAACTATTTAATCTTAACCGCCGCGGTTAACCGCCGGCTAACCATTTAAAAAAAAATTGCTGGCGGTTTAAGCGCCGCGGTTGATAGCCGTTGATAATCAACAGCTGAGATCAATGGCTCAAATTCAAACAAAAGTAGTCGTTGGGCGGTTTAAACGTGGTTAACCGGTTTAACCGACGGTTATAACGGCTACTTTTTTCAAAAAAAATTCAGATTTTGACACCTATAAATATCCCACTCTTCAACATCAATCCTCACTCCAATTCATCTCTACTATTCATCTTCTTCTCTTATATTTTTAAGCTTAAAGTCAAGCTGCTAATTTGTGAAAGAAATAATATGGGAAAAATACTTTTTGCCCCCAAACTATTTCGATTTTCACAGTTTACCATACAAACTTTTTTTTGGGATAAGTCACCATCTGAACTATGCATTTTTTGCAACTTATCCACTGAAATCAGAATTTTGGTGGTTTTGGATAACAAATCCAGTTTGTTAAGGTTTTTTTTTGGTAACTTCACTCCTTATTTCTAATCCTCCCCCCCTCTCTCCGTCCTAATCTACCATTTTACAATGATAACGGCTCGACGGTTCTTTAAGCTGCGAAATATCGTTGCTGATCTTCTTCGCCATGGAGAGGAGGTCCGTCGTGCCGTTATCATTGTAGAAATGGTAGATTCGGGCGGAGAAAGGGGGGAGGATTAGAAATAAGTAGTGATGTTACCGAAAAAAAACCTTAACAAACCGGATTTGGTATCAAAAATCACCAAAATTCTGATTTCAGGGGGTAAATTGCAAAAAATGCATAGTTTAGATGGTGGTTTGTCCCGAAAAAAAGGTTTGTGTGGTAAAATGTGAAAAAATCGAAATAGTTTAGGGGGCAAAAAGTTTTTTTCTCAAATAATATTATCAATAATATTCTTATTCTTCCTTCCTAATCTCGTTTTACTTAATTCTCTTTTATAATATCACTATGGCAAGCTCTTCCCGTAATGTCAATACCAACACTCCAACCTCTTCTCGTCGAGGTCGAGGATCTCGACGAGAATCTCCGGCCATTGGTGGAGATTATGTTTCCGATGAGATGACGGCGGAAGAAGTTGAGAACTTATATAATCAAATCGACTTCGACTTGAAAAATAAAACAAATTTTAAAGAGGATTTACCTAGCTCCAATGAAGCCGAACCGCCGGCCACCGTCAACTTGGATGAAGATGAAGCGGATGATATGCCACCACCTCAATCGAAACCGATGCAATTTTTCTCCCCCATCTTTTGGTTTCATTTCACACAAAAAAAAAAGATCAACGGCGAATCTCGAGCGCAATGCAATTATTGCAATTCTCATTACGCCTTCGGTTCTAAAAATAACAGAGGCTACGGGTCGCTCAAATACCACATGGAGAAGAAGCATCTCGACAAGTATGGCGTGGAAAGCTCTCAAACACAACTAAACTTCTCATCTTAATCTACCGCCGACGTCGGGACCGGCGGCCAAGGTACGAGTTCTTCTAGTTTATTTCAATATACCGAAAGTGGTCATAGAAAGTTTCTTGCAAAATTTATTTCCATTATGAATCTTCCTTTTAATTATGCGCATAGTAATCATTATGAATATTATACTAGGGGTGCATTTAATCCATCTAGCACTAGGATTTCATGAAATAAATTGACTCGCGATATTGAAAAAATGGTCGGTGAGTATAAATTGAATTTGATTTCAATATTTGATAGTTTGCCTCATAGTGTCTCTATATGATCGGATATTTGGACGGATTCCTAATAATCATAATTATATGGGAATTACTTGACATTGGATTGATAATTCTTGGACTTTGCAAAAAAGTTTAAATGCATATAGAAAGTTTAATAGTCAGCATAATGCGGTGAATATTTCGCTCAAAATATCTACTGTTTTGTCCGAGTATCATTTAGCTAACAAAATTTTTTCAATTTCATTTGATAATGCCGCCGCTAATACGGCAAGTTTAGATTTGTTAAAAAAAATTTGTCAACCGCTATTGGCAACAAATTTTCTCATGTTAGATGCATTTCTCATATTTTGAATTTATTTTTTCAAGATGGTTTAACTCTTTTTAAATCTAAAATTCAGCCAATTAGGAGTACTATATATTATCTACGTTCTCAAGATGGTTTAACTCTTTTTCTGGTTAACTGGCGGTTAACCGCCGATTTTCTGGTTAACCGGTTTAACCGTAACCTTAACCGGTTCTCAGCCGGTTAGGTTACGGTTAAGCCTAGACCAGTTAAATTAACCGCCAGTTATTAACCACTGGTTAATTAACCGGCTGGTTAATAACCAGATTAACACCTCTAGCTACATTGCACCTACTTAACTAACTATTCTACTAAAAAATTAAACAAACAATTCAACTGACTTTTCATAGTTTTGACAGATACGACATCAAATATCCACGTCGCCAACATGCAGGTATTTATGAGGATCTTAGTAAGTAATCTCAGTAAGCGACTCCATTTCTTAGAGGAGCAATCCTTTTGGGAGCTGGGCGAGCTGTTTTGGAAGGTAGCGACCTATTGCATAGGAGTGGTGAGCTCTTATGTGAGGTGGCAACCTCTTTTGATATAAGTACTATTATACCAGCTCGGTGCTGAGTGGTAGCTCGGCGTTGAGGTTGAACTTCTTGATTTCGGGCCCTTGATGGGCTAACGCATGTTATTCTATGAGGTTCCGGCGAACCAAATCCTATAAATAGGTTTATTGACCCACGACTAATATAGTAATTCAGCATAAGTTATATCAATTATGGGAATTTGACATATAGGAGTAATCTTAATTTTGAGTCGGTTGTGTTATTTATGGTAGGAGAGAAAAACCCTAGACTGGTAATACATCTCTTGTGTATATAAAGAGGACTCAGGCCTCATTATTTATCTCTAAGTTGATTCTTTACGCTCTACGTTTTTGAGATCTCTCTCACTTAAAAGGCTCTCGCCTATCTCTTAAGCCCTATCTAACTTAGGCATCGGAAAGCCTACGCTTGGGCCATCCTCCGCTTTGGCTGGGTTTTATTTTACTGGATCTAAAAGGTCACTAGGAGTCTTTTGGAGATCAATCAGGTCGCTGCACAATTATTCAAAGTTATTCAGGTCGCTAATCACACGTATAAGGTCAGTACCCCTTATTCTTGAAGAGCCAATTTTTTTGGTCGCATCAAGTGGCGCCGTCTGTGAGAAAGAGGGATATCGAGTCCTTGAGCAAAAGACGTGAAACTTTTCAGAAACATAACTGATAGGCGAGAAATTGTACGATAAATAATGGTTTAATTCCTATGTTTTTATGTGCTTAATATTCTCACATATGTTTATTTCTCGCATATTTATTATTACGAGTGGAAGAGCACCAATTGTATATTTCTTCTCTATTTTGAAGTATTTGATGCTATATTAAGCGAAAGATGTTTTACGAGGAACTTGAGACACGAGGATGAACGAATCGGTGAAAGAAAACCAATGAGTCAGGAGGTTGCATCGATGGCTCGCGTCGATGCCGAGTATGGCTCGCATCGGTCGACACGATGTGAGGCATCTTATTTTTGTTGCGTCATTTGCGAGCGCATCGGTCGACCATCAGTCGACAAGAAGCTGCAGTAGCATCGATTCAAGGTCCGTTGGTCGACGCCATGTCGACGGGAAGTCTCTGTTGCAACGATTGAAGGTTCGTCGTTCGATGCACATGCACGTCGATGCGGGCGGATGATGCGTGTCGACGCCGAGGGCTAGCACGCGTCGATCGACGCTGGTCGACGCCGACACTGCTGGGCTATTTTTGGAAGAAAACTTGTGCCGCAAGAAAGAGGAATTCTATATAAACCCGACCTTATTTCGTCCCAGGGACATACATAACATATCCTAGGGTTCCAAGGAGTTTCATAGAGGTCCCAAGTCATCCCAATTTATCTATACGCAAGAGAACTTGACGATTGAAGATCCGAGACGCAAGATTCAAGTTCTACACATTGTTTCTCCTATTTTCTAAAGGATTGTGTTTGTTTATCTGAACCTTTTATTTTATTTTATTAACTCCATGAGTGAGTAAACTTATTATCTAGTTCTACGCATGTTGAAACCCTCGTGAAACTATGTTTTAATTAATTCATGCAATATTGTCTTTCGTTCTTCATATGCGATTGCTTGTGTTGTTCTATTTTCAATTTGTGATTGCTTAATTCTTAATTTGGCGTAATCACCTAGATTGGGGATTGGTTATATATTGCTAGAAATAGGATTGCTTCCCGTGTAATTGTCGTAATTTCTATTTCTCTGAAGCAACTAATGATTATGCATCGTTAGGGACAACACAACATAGGTTGAATAAACCGAGCTTATGTGTTTATTGCTTAGATTAACCTATTTGCCTGATTATTAATGTTGTTGTTGGCTTGAATCTATAGAGCTTATTCTAGGTTATTCAATAACTAGAATTAATTAAAGAGCTTATTTTAATTGAGTAAACGGTAAGGGCAAATTTGAGTAACAAAGCTTATTGTTACTTAGGGTTTTTAGTCGCATGTGATGAATGGGTTATGATATTGTGGTTGGTTAGATGAGTGGAACGAGGGTGGAAACTGAACTAGAACTAGAGCTTTATTATTATTGAATTTTCCGTTAATCATTTTCTTGCTTGTTTTTAATTATTTGCTTATTTATTTCGTTAGTTAATTTCTTAGAATAATTCAAAACCTTCAACCCCATATTCTTAGTTTAATAAAATACAAACTATCACAATCTAAACCACACTCCTCGTGATTTCGACCCTTACTTATCGCTACTACTACTTGGTAGAGAAAAGTTGAGGAAAAATAAATATTTAATTTGACGCTTAACGACGAGCGGTCAAATTTTGGCGCCGTTGCCGGGGAGTGACGCATTTAAATTATGATTTTAAGTATTTTAGTAGTTTATTTTTATTTATTATTTTTTTATGAACAAGTTGAACTCTTGTTGAGTGTTTTCTCAGGTGAATGAACTTGAAATCATCCGGGAAGAAAAATTTGCATTACTATCCGGAAATCAACAAGAGAACTCGTGAAGTGAAGAAGAAGGAGGCTTCAAACTCGGAACAAGTACTAAAATTATATACCTGAGGAGTCTTCAAGTGAGAGCGAAGAACGAGAAAACGAAATGATGGCTGGACAAGTGGAACGAACGTTGAAGAAGTTAGCCGATCCCGACCTCCCACAACAACCATTGTGCATCACCTTCCCAACGGTGAATGATGCTACATTCGAGCTACGATCCGGACTAATCCATCACCTTCCTTCATTCCACGGACTCACTGGCGAGGACCCGCACAAACATTTGAAGGAATTCCATGTCATCTGCACAAGCATGAAACCCGTCGGAGTCACAGACAAACAAATCAAGCTAAAGGCATTCCCCTTTTCATTGAAAAACCTAGCCAAGGACTGGATTTACTACTTACCTTCGGGATCCATCACTATATGGGGGGCCATGGAGAGAATGTTTTTGCAAAGGTACTTTCCCGCATCATGAGTATCAAATCTTCGAAAGGACATTTGTGCGGCTAGGCAGACACAAGGAGAAACGTTGCACGAGTACTGGGAACGATTCAAGAAGCTCGTCGCAAGTTGACCTCGACACCAAATGGGCGACCAACTATTAATTCAATACTTCTACGAGGGACTATGTCTCACAGATCGAAACATGATTGATGCGGCTAGTGGAGGCACCTTGATGGACAAGACACCGACGGCAGAAAAGGAACTAATATCGAACATGGCGGCCAACTCTCAACAATTCGGTAGCCATGATCCTTCATTGAGATCGGTGAATGAACTGGGTAACGATTCACTGCAAGACCAATTAAATGAATTGAAGTCTTAATGAGTGCGGGAGTAGCCCCAAAGGTTCGACTATATGGTTTATGCGAGACATTGGAGCACGTTACTGACGACTGCCCTCAATTTTACACTATGGTCGAGGCACACGTAAACGCTGTAGGAATCGGAAATAGATAAGGGAGAAAGTACGAGCTGTACCCCCACACCTTCAATCCGAGATGGAGCGACCACCCCGGTTTTAGATGGAGGGATCAGCAAGGAAATGCACTAGGAAATCAAGATCAAGGGGCTTCTCAAGTTCTACAAAGGGGACAAAATTTCCTGAATCAATACAACAACCAACAGCGGAAAGAGAATTCATCCCCACAGCTTGAGGAAATAGTGATATCATTGGCAAACTGGATGCCCGAGGCAGTGGCCAACTACTACCTCAAACCGAGGTAAATCCGAAGAATGTGAGCGCCGTTATGACACGAAGTGGCAAAAAAGTGGAAGGACCGGCGAATCCAATGCTAGAGCCAGAAAATGAAGACAAAATGGAGGAAGAAGATACGGAGCCGAAACATGCTGACAATGGTAATCCCAAACCTTCTAATAATTTTAATAATCCCGTTGTTTCTCCTCCTGGAACCGAACCACTTCCATTTCTATCAAGAATCAAGCGCCAAGCTAAGGAAGACACGGAAAGGCACATACGAGACGTTTTCAAGAAAGTGGAGATCACTATTCCACTTGCCGATGCGATCAAGCAAATTCCTCGTTACGACAAGTTCCTCAAGGACATGTGCACTAATAAAAGAAGGTTGTAAGGAGATGAAAAGGTCCTAATGGGAGCAAACGTGTCGGCAGTATTCCAAAAGACCTTTCCAAAAAAGCAAAATGACCCAAGCATGTTTTTCATTCCGTGCACAATTGGAGATGTGCGAGTTGAGCGAGCCATGCTGGATTTGGTGGCATCAATTAATGTTATTCCACGCACTATTTTAGATTGTTTGAAGGTTGGGCCATTGAAGAAAACTGGGGTGGTGATCCAGCTTGCCGACCGAAGCACTGCTTACCCTGATGGTGTTATTGAAGATGTCCTCGTGAAAGTGGACGAATTAATTTTTCCAGCTGACTTCTATGTGTTGAGCATGAATGAGTCCGCATCAAAATCGCCACCTATCTTATTGGGGCGACCGTTTTTGAACACTGCTCAAACGAAGATCGACGTTACTCGAGGCACTCTAACAATGGATTTGACGGTCACATTTGTCAATTTAATATTTTTGATGCTATGAAATTTCCTGACTGCGATAACTCAATTTTTGGACTTGATTGTTTTGACTCTTTAGCGCAGGAATTTCTAGAAATTCACAAACAAGATGAGCTCGAGATGGAGATCACACTGAGTTTGGGAGAGGACTTGTTGCTTTTGAGTTACCCCTTAACTGAGCCAACTTGGGAGGACGACGTACAAGAGATAATGTCGAACCTGCATGCACTTAGTTCAAAGCCAATAGAAGAAGACGTGAATTTCATCAAGCTTCCCGAATTGCACAAGAAAGTCGTACCATCTATAGTCAAGGCATCAGAGCTTGAACTCAAAACCCTACCGGAGCACTTAAAGTATATTTTCTTGGGAGATAACGAAATATTGCCTGTGATCATTTCGTCACGCTTAGACAACTTCCAAGAGGCATCATTGCGGCAAGTACTCAAGGATAACAAGCAAGCAATCGGGTGGACCATAGCGGACTTGCGAGGAAAAAGTCCTTCCATGTGTATGCACCAACTTTTGCTCGAAGAGGATGCTGCGCCATCTAGGGAGCCCCAAAGACGGTTGAATCCACCCATGATGGAGGTGGTAAAGAAGGAGAATCTGAAGTTGCTGGATGTTGGGGTGATTTATCCCATTTCTGATAGTCGGTGGGTGAGCCCGACTTAAGTCGTTCCAAAGAAGTCGGGGGTAACGATGGTCGAAAATCAAGAAGGTGAATTGGTGCCAACAAGGATGCAAACGGGATGGCGAGTTTGTAATGATTATCGTAAGCTGAACGCCATGACTCGCAAGGACAATTTTCCTCTTCCGTTTCTTGATCAAATGATTGAGAGGTTGGCGGGCCATTCATACTATTGCTTTTTGGATGGTTACTTGGGTTATTTCCAAATCCCTATAGCACCCGAGAATCAAGAGAAGGCTACTTTCACATGCCCATTCGGCACGTTTTCTTATCGCCGCATGCCATTTGGACTTTGTAATGCACCGGCCATATTCCAGTGATGTGTGGTAAGTATCTTTTCGGAATATGATGGCGATATCATAGAGGTCTTTATGGATGACTTTAGCGTATATGACGATTCTTTTGAGGTATGTCTTACTAATCTCTCATTGATTTTGAAACGTTGTGTCGAAACTAATCTTGTATTAAATTGGGAAATATGTCATTTTATGGTGGAACAAGGCATAGTTCTATGACACATTATTTCGTTGAAGGGTATAGAAGTCGATAAATCTAAGATTGACACCATAGCTGTGTTGCCTTACCCCGCCAATGTGCGGGAAGTTCGTTCTTTTCTCTGCCATGCAGGATTCTACAAGAGATTTATCAAGGACTTTTCGAAGATCGCGTCACCACTTTGTGGGCTCCTGCAAAAAGATGTGGAGTTTAAGATCGATAACGACTGCAAGAAGGCCTTTGACACTCTGAAGGAACGGCTGACCACTTCTCCAATTAGCCAACTGCCAAGGTGGGACTTACCCTTTGAGATCATGTGTTACGCGAGCGACTATGATGTGGGAGTTGTGCTAGGGCAAAGGGTCAATAAAGCAACCCATGTGATCTATTATGCATCAAGGACCTTGAACCCTGCCCATGAAAATTATACTACCACGGATAAGGAGCTTATGGTTGTTGTATTTGCCCTTGAGAAGTTCTGTTCATACGTCATTGGATCAAAGGTTGTGGTTTTCAGTGATCATGCAGCCCTGCGATATCTACTGATGAAGAAGGAGACAAAGCCACGGCTCTTACGGTGGCTTTTATTGCTCAAAGAATTCAACATGGAAATCAAGTACAAGAAGGGAGCCGAGAATACCATGGCCGACCACCTCAGTCGATTAGTGCACGTGAAGGATGAGCTACAACTTGATGAGAGATTTCCGGACGAGCAGCTACTTGCAGTCGAACACATGGAGCTTTGGTATAATGACTTGGTTAGTTTTCAAGTTGCTCGTGTGTTTCCAACAGCATTGACGAAATCAATGAGGGACAAGCTGAAGAGTGATGCGAAATATTATGTATGGGATGATCCATACCTTTGGAAGCATTGTGCCGACCAAGTCATTCGAAGATGTGTGCCCGAATCAGAGTTCCACGCTACTCTATCATTTTTCCATTCTCATGCATGTGGAGGACACTTTGGGTCGAAGAAAACTGCACATAAAGGTACTTGATAGTGGTTTTTATTGGCCGTCCCTGTTTCGAGATGCGTATGAATTTTGTAAGTCATGTGATAATTGTCAACGTACGGGGAACCTTTCTTGGAGAAGCCAAATGCCCCAAGCGCCTATAATGATTTGTGAGATTTTTGATGTATGGGGCATCGACTTTATGAGGACCTTCCCTAATTCCTTCAAGAATATTTATATTTTTCTTGCGGTGGATTATGTCTCTAAGTGGGTGGAAGCGAAAGCCACCCCAACTAATGACTCGAAGGTTGTTGCACGATTCATTAAATCTCGGATCTTCTCAAGATTCTGGATCCCTCGGGCTATGAAAAGCGATCGTGGCACCTGATCGACGAATTCTCGATGCGCTAGTTTCGGAATCCATCTCCGCAAGAGTACGGAGTCGGTTGTAGGGCGGCGAGTTCTTCCCGGGTCGTGTCTCTCGAGGATGGATGTTATCGGCCTTTCGGTTTCTTAATTGTTCTTATCTTCGGTTTATACGAAACTAATTTAAACTAAGAAAGCAGTAGTCATTGTTCGGTTTTGAGTTTTACGACTAAGATTTATATTGAAATACAAGATTTAAAAACATTGAAAATGAAAAGAAAATTAAAGATTATTTAAAAACGATCAATCTAAACTAATTAACTAATAGAACTTATAATTTAAATTAGGGAAAATGGAGGGAAAATTTAAGTCAAGCTTATTTGAATAAATCAACAAATTAACTTAGCAAAAATCAAAGGTTTAGAAAGGAAGATCTTATAACACTTCTACAAACTTAGAAATTGATCTAACAACTTAACAACTTAATAGCATAAGTTCAAAAGTTCAAAAGTTATAAGATGAAAATAAGAGTTTTGATGATCAATTTAACAACTAAACTACGATCAAACATCAACACAAAATTAAATGAAATAACAAGGAAATAAGACTACATTAATGGAAAGAGTTTACCAAACTAAGGATTCCACAAAAGCTTGAAGAGAAAAGCTTGAAAGCTTGAAGGATTCTTCACAAAAGAAAACTAAATCAAAGCTTGAACAACTAACTAACTCAGATCTAAAGCTTAACTAATCTATTACTAATTACTAGAATTTTTAGGAATTAAAATTGATCAAAATGAAAAGGAGAAAATATGATATGGTGTTGAAGGAGCTTCCTTGGAGAAGAAGGACCCCAGCTGCAAGTTGATGGCTTCGAAAGACGTCAGATTACTTAAATCTTCACAAAATCTGGCTTTTTCAGTCGATCGACCTGTAAAGCAGTCGATCGACTGGCAGTCGATTGGTCAACACTCGCTGTCGATCGACTGCGATGTCAAAACGGCCTGAAGTCCCTGGAATCCAGTCGATTTTGGAGTTCCAGTCGATCGACTAAAAGGCAGTCGATCGACTGAACTCCAGTCGGTCGACTGGATTGCTGCACCCGGCTCGATTCCTCGTTCTTTTCACGTCCGCCGGTTTATCGAACCTCGTCCGTGCGCTTCCTTGCTTGTCCGTCCATTCCCGAGTCGAGTAAAAATGATCTCAAACGAGCGCGGGCCCCGCTTGGACGTCCTACGGCCAAGAGAAAAACGAAATAGTGAAAAAACTACGAAAACTAATAATAAAACGTACAAAAATATGAAAACCTAGAAATAACGAAAAAACGGCCAACTCGACTCCTAAAACACCTAAAAGCAAGCAAAACACACGCAACGTGATACAAAAACGGTAAGAAAAATATGTACAAAAACGGTGCAAATCAACCACCCCACACTTAGACGGTTGCTTGTCCTCAAGCAAAACTAACGTAAAATTACAAAACTACCCCCGACCAACCCTAAACTAATGCACAAAATAATTCGAGACGTCGTACGCTACGTTGCTTGTTAGCTTTGGCTAAAAGGACGTCAATGTGCATTATTAAGGAAATTTAGATCGACTTCCGAACCCTAAAAGAACTTAAACAATCCACCAAGTCGATCTCCCCGTCCTTGCCCCGGCTAAGGTCTATCCACGCTCGAACCGTTAATCGGCTCCCTACTAGCTAAAATCATCTACGCCTCTCTTTAACAAATATATACTAAAAATCGGAAAAGGAAAAACTTGCTACCAACAACTTCAAGGATTTATAACGTATCCTTGTTTATTCATCTTTTTTTTTATTTTTATTTTTTTCTCTCTTTTTTTTTTTGGTACCATAGACGTAAGGTACTTAAATAGTAAATAAAGATGAAAATACGAAGCTTTCAACGACTCCGATCATTCGTTACTACTAGCAACTTACAAA
>BMAC01000688.1:503339-525961 GCA_014905375.1 Phtheirospermum japonicum | reverse complement strand
ATATATATATATATATATATATATATATATGTAAAAATGGGTGGACGAGATATTTGATCGTGACCAAAAATGGATAGAGTCAAACCATTGAGTAGCGAGGGGGCACCATAGTGCATTGACGTGACGTATATGAAAAGAGGTTGGCAAACTGCTGGGATTACCTGGTTCAATACATGAAACGCTTTCAATTTCTAGAAATATAATGGTGTCTAGAGTCCGGATGATTTCATTTGTCCAATTTGAGTGACTTGCTTATTTTATGTTTGTCCAATGCTTTAATTCTAATGTTGCTTGAGGACAAGTAAGGTTTAAGTTTGGGGGAATTTGACAGGCGAGAAATTGTACGATAATTAATGGTTTAATTCCTATATTTTTATGTGTTTAATATTCTCATATATGTTTATTTCTCGCATATTTATTATTACGAGTGAAGAATCACCAATTGTATATTTCTTCTCTATTTTGCAGTATTTGGTGCTATATTAAGCGAAGGATGTTTTACGAGGAAGTTGAGAGACGAGGATCAACAAATTGGCGAAAGAAAACTGACGAGTCAGGAGGTTGCATCGACATCTCGCGTCGATGCCGAGGATGGCTCACGTCGGTCGACACGATGTGTTGCATCTCATTTCTGTTGCGTCGTTTGCACGCACGTTGGCCGACCATCAGTCGATAAGAAGCTGCAATAGCGTCGATTCAAGGTCCGTCGGTCGATGCCATGTCGATGGGAAGTCTCTGTTGTGACAATTGAAGGTGTGTCTATCGACGCACATGAACGTCGACGCGGGCGGATGATGCGCGTCGACGCCGAGGGCTGGCACGCGTCGGTCGACGCTAGTCGACGCCGACACTGCTGGTCTATTTCTGGAAGAAATCTTGTGCGGCAAGAAAGAGGAATTCTATATAAACCCGACCTTATTTCATCCCAGGGACATACATGACATATCCTAGGGTTCCAAGGAGTTCCATAGAGGTCCCAAGTCATCCCAATTCATCCATACGCAAGAGAACTTGAAGATTGAAGATCCGAGACGTAAGATTCAAGTTATACACATTATTTCTCCTATTTTTTAAAGGATTATGTTTGTTTATCTGAACCTTTTCTTTTATTTTATTAACTCCATGAGTGATTAAACTTATTATCTAGTTATAAGGATGTTGAAACATTAGTGAAAATATGTTCTAATTAATTCATGTAATATTGTCTTTCGTTCTTCATATGCGATTGCTTGTGTTGTTCTATTTTCAATTTATGATTGCTTAATTCTTAATTTGGCATGATCACCGAGATTAGGGGTTGGTTATCTATTTCTAGAAATAGGATTGCTTCCCGTGTAATTGTCGTAATTTCTATTTCTCTGAAGCAACTAATGATTATGCATCCTTAGGGACAACACAACATAGGTTGAATAAACCGAGCTTATGTGTTTATTGATTAAATTAACCTATTTGCCTGATTATTAATGTTGTTGTTGGGTTGAATCTAGAGAGCTTATTATAGTTTATTCAATAATTAGAATCAATTAAAGAGCTTATTTTAATTGAGTAAACGGTAAGGGCAAATTTGAGTAACAAAGCTTATTGTTACTTAGGGTTTTTAGTCGCATATGATGAATGGATTATGATATTGTGGTTGGTTAGATAAGTGGAACGAGGGTGGAAACTGAACTAGAACTAGAGCTTTATTATTATTGAATTTTTTGTTAATCATTTTCTTGCTTGTTTGTAATTATTTGCTTATTTATTTCCTTAGTTAATTTTCTTATAATAATTCAAAATCTTCAACCCCATATTTTTAGTTTAATAAAATACGTACTATCAAAATCTAAACCACACTTCTCGTGGAATCGACCCTTACTTATCGCTACTACTAGTTGGTAGAGAAAAGCTGAGGAAAAATAAATATTTAATTTGACACTTAACGATGAGCGGTCAATAACACAACATGAAAGGAAGAAGCATACTACCCCGGAACATAAATTCTGAGTTAGAAACGATCAAGAGAAAAGGGACACATGAATGACTAAAGTTGGGACTAATAATATCATTTGGCCCTCGTCAACTAACAACGCACTCTCTCACCTCACCAACGCGAAGATACAAGAGCTAAAATCGAGCTCGGCTAACAAAAAATGAGATAAAGGCTCAAGAGGGCTCATTTGGGATTTTTAAGTAGCTTACATATATGGATATGGCCGGACAAGGGTGATATATGTGCCTCGAGGTCATTTTCGAATTCAATCATGTACGAGCAAAATCAAACCTCCTCAATGTAATTTCCATAAAAATGTATATATATATATATATATATATATATATATATATATATATATATATATAGGCGGTTTTTGGACGAAGCACAAAAATTCAACCCCTCTCACAAGAGGCCATAAACATGCAAAGATCCGACAAGTAAACTATTCAAACTTCCAAGCACGTGGAGTTGTTCAACAATGTAATAACGACTCAAAAGACACAAAAATCGACTCAACCATATAAATGCACAAATAGTAAGCGTCACTTCGACAAGAAGGCGTCACTTCGCCAAGGCTCGATTTAAGAACAACAAAACATGCTTGATAAAACCCGGACCCTAACCACCTACCCACCCCACACTTAAACCATGCATTACCTGCATTTTAATGAGAACCAAGTAAAAGGAGGGTGAACAGAAACTTCCTTAACCGAGCGAGTTTGAGTCGAGCTCGATAGGGTCCACCTAAGCATCTAAGCAATCCAAGCGAAAATCGAGCATGGCTAGTAACTCCCGGCTTCATGAACACTACTAACTTATCAAATCGCCCAATGGTTGAAGTCGAAAAACCAAATCTAGAAAAGAAAATCACACGAAATTAAAAACTCAATATGTACACGAATCATAACAAAATATATTTTTTATTTTTCAATTTTTTAATGTTTTTGGATTTTTGGATTTTTGAATATTTTTGGGTTTTTCAATAAAAGAAATAAAGGAAGAAAGAAATGGAAAGAACTTGGGTTGCCTCCCAAGAAGCGCTTGTTTTACGTCACTAGCTTGACGTACTCCCTTTTCAATCAAGGTGGGAAGATAACGGGAGGGTCCATCAACACAATCTCCTCCTTGTCGGGAGGATCCACTCTTTGGAATGTCCTCGGCGCATTGAATAGCTCGTATAAGATCCGCCAAAAAGAAAACATTCCAAGCGGGCAATGGAAGCTCATCTCGACTAGGTCCTCGGGTGGGATGGTGATTTTAAAGTGACCCGATGACTCATCCAAGAAATGATAGGAATAATGGCCGGCTATCTTGTTCATCCTTTGATCGACAAACGGGGGAGGGAAATGATCTCTCTTGGTAGCCTCTTTCAACTTCTTAAAATCGATCAACATCCTCCAACCCAATGTAGCCCTTGTGGCCAACAACCCTCCTTCTTTATCCTTAAGAGCTAACAAGCCGCTCGTCTTGGGCACCAAGTCAATGGGCTTCACCCACTCGCTTTTGGACATTACGAACATCAAGCCCTCCAATAGCAACCTCCTCATCCCGGCTCTCACCATGTCTCCAAGACTCGAATTCAAAGAGCTAACTCCCTCAACCACTCCCGATATACAATCAATAGCACTTTTAAGAACATCAACCCCTTTAACCATCCTCCCTTCCTTTTCTTCTCGGTGGGGATTTGCAAGGATAATAATTGACTCGCTCTCCTCATCCTCCTCAAGATAATCGTCAATTTTCCCAAGCTCATCATCAATAACCCCCACCTCCCCCTCTAAAAAGTCGTCGTTGCCCCCAACGACACATCGAGAATCATCTTCACAAAAATTGGGGTCAAATAGAGGCACAACAGGCTCATCAAGAAGAACAAGGGGCTCATCCTCACAACATCCCTCTATACCAACTACCGGGCCAACCACCTCCCCATTGGTCTTTTCCTCCATATAAGCTCGCTCGATTATACCTTCTATCATGTCCATATATATCCGATCGATAATAGAATCTTTTGAAAGAGAAGGCAAAGTGAGGTCCACGGGGGTGGAATCAAGAGGAGGAAGAACACTCAGATTTGAAAGCACATCTTCTTCCGACGGAGAAACGACCGTAAGGTCCACTACCCCACACTTATCAAGGAACAGGACCGGAAGAGAGGGCGAAGGTAGTGGATCTACGGGATAAGTAACAAGAGGATCGTGAGGCGATGGTGGAGTAGGACAACCGGGTCCCGCACAAGGAGGAGTCGGTCCCGGGCTAGACATTTGAGCAATTTGAGCCTTCAATGCCGCAATTTTCGTAACCAACTCAAACTCCTTGGACGATAAGGGGGGAAACACCTCATGTGTTGGTGGAGGAGATTGTGGCTCTTCAAGAGGAAACCCCCCCACAAAGGGTCTACTAAAGTCTCTCATAGTGCGGACGGGGGGTGCATCGGAGATAAAACCTCCAAAGCGATCATAGGCCTTGAGAGATTGGGATTTAGTAGTGGCACCACTCGGGGCTTGATTGAAATTAGAAGAACGAGAATCGCCATACGAGCCGGGACTCTCAAAGCCACCATTATATATACTCGGATAAGGCGTGGGGGCACTATAGCCACCATATGGAGAGGAATTCGGATTTTGGTTACCAACGATCCCATTTGGATTAACAAAGCCTCTGTTATACATGTTCAGAATTTGAGGAGTAGGGGCTCCGTAACCTCCATACGAACCATTTGAACCCAAGAAGCCGCTCGACCCAACATGGTTTGCACCATGCCCTCCCATGTCGGGTTGACCATAGCCGAATCCACCARTGGCAACYWYGTTTMCACCATGCCCTCCRACGTTMCCAAATCCATTATACATCCCATTCCCAACATGGTTTGCACCATGCCCTCCCATGTTGGGAATGTATCCACTATAGCTATAAGAACCTTGCATACTAAATAAAAACGTCAAATAACAAAGCAAGCTAAAAACACAATGAAACTACAACCAAATCGAAAGCCTTAATCAAGCCGAGTCGCAACAACGCCATTTTGTTATTAGAGTTTATTTTAGATCCCCGGCAACGGCGCCATTTTGTTAGAAGAGTTTTAGTGGTGATGAATAAATCCCCGGCAACGGCGCCATTTTGTTAGAAGAGTTTTTAGTGGTGTTGAAATGAATCAACGGGTTCATGGCTTGGTATTATCGGAATCCGATTCGATTGAAGGTCTCAATGTGTTTCAAGCTTGGAAAAATAAAAGAAAATGAAAATAAAGCAATTAAAATAGCTAAACTATCCTATAAAATGAAAGTGCAAATGGGTAGGATGCCTCGTCGGATGCCTCAAATAGAAAATGCAAAGCAATAAAGGAGATAAGTAAGAAAAGGCATTTTTTCACCAAGTACAAGCATGCATGCACAAGGTACAACTATGCATAAAACCCTAAATAATGCAAATTTTCTAAAATTGAAAGACTAGATCTAAGATTAAGCATGAAACAAAGCATAAAAATAAAATTGCAAATAAAGCTTAGCAAAATCTCAAAATCAAGACGATCCAAGGGCCGATCTATGATCTAGATGTGTCACTCATTTAGATTCCATAGCCAATTCACAAGTTTCATCATGAATTCAAGGTGCTAAGATAAAAAGCATAAAATGAAGAAAAATGCATGAAACATATGAAATTACTTGAAATTAAACAAATCAAGGACTTGATCTATGATCTAGATGTGTATCTCGACTAGGATTCATAGCCAATTAACAAGATCAAGCACAACTTCTAATACCTAAGGCAAAAAGCATAAAACAAATGAAGAACAAAGCATGAAATTAAAAGAAAGATTACTAGAATTAAAGAGAGAATCCAAAAACTTGATTGAAATTGCAAGGAGTTAAAAATCCAAGGGAGTACTTGAATCCTTCATGAGCTTACAAACCCAAGGCAAAGCTTGAAAATTAAATCTAGAGAGAGAAATTAAGTCCCAAACCCAAGCTTGGGTTGGGAGGAGGTGTTTTTTTACCAAATGAAAGAAGTCTCATATTTATATTAAATTTTATTGGGTTTAAATGGGCCAAAATAGCCTTAGAGGCTTAAAATCCTGGGTTTGACCAAGTTTGACCTGGAGGCACTTTCCTAGACCCTTGGCTAGCTTTTTGGCACATTTTGGCTCGATATGGCTCGAGATGGCTCGTCCATGGCTCGATGTGGCTCGGCCATGGCCGAGCCTGGGCGCTGCTGGGCGCAGGTGGCTGGCATGTTGGCGGCGCAGAGCTTGTGGGCGTGGGGGCGCTAGGGATGGAGAGCGCCTGGCGAGTGGTTTGCGAGCGCCTGGCGAGTGGGTTGGTGAGCGCCTGGCGAGAAGTGTGGCAAGCGCCGAGCGCTGTGGCGTGAGCGCTGCGCACGGCGTGCGGCAGGTGCTGTCGGCAGTTGCGCGCGCTGGCCTGCTTGGCGCTGCTCGGACACTGGGTAACCCAGTGTGGGCAGCGCCACCCAGTGTGGGCAGTTTGGCGTGAATTTTGGCGAGTTGTGGCGCGAGTTGGCAAGTATTCCATAATGTTTGGGCATTTTTGAGCCTCTTTTGGCTTGGAGTTTGGCTTGCCTTGGCTATTACTTTTAGCCTTCAATGCCTTTACCTATAAAAATAGGAATTTTAAACATAAGAATCCAAAATTACACCAAACCTCCAATTAATTGAAGCCATTTAACCCAATTAAATATTAAATTAACAAGAAACACAAAAAAAAACAAGAAAACAAGAAAAATAACCTAAAAGCCTAACAAAAAAATGACTCAAAACTACTAAAATCAATATAAAGATCTATCTAAAAACACAAAGAAAAACAAAATAATTACATGCAAAACAAGTGCCTAAAATAAATAGAACTGGAGATAGAGGTATGATCAGTGAATATTCTAATTTATGCTTTTAATGGTGCACAAGTCATCACCGAAGGCGAACTAACACTCCTAGTGGTTTTGGGAAAGGGAAAACTAAGTCTAAGGAAAGATGTGAAATTTATAATGGTCAAAGGAAACTTCGCATACAAAGCAATACTGGGGCGAACCGCCCTCAACACATTCCAGGCGATCACCTCGACTTACCACATGAGTATCAAGTATCCGGCTGGGGATAGAGTAGGCGAAGTGATATCAGAATAGCAGGTCGCTAGATCGTGCTACCAGTTGACAGTTCATGTTAGATAGTGATCTCGTAATATTGTGTTGGGATATTTCATGTGGATCGTTTGTGATTAAATATTTATGAACGATTGTTGACTGTTGGTTTTTTGATCATTGGTTACTCGTAATATTCCGATTTGAATAATTGGTTTGGTTAGTTTTAATGAGAATTACATTTGGAACATATTTCGTAAATGCATATCAAATGTTTGGTGATTGTTCGAATGAGATATGGTGGAACGGTCTTTAGATCAAGTAGTATAATTGGTAAGTTTGTTGAATTGATTAAACTACTCTTGCGAAGAGGTTGACGCCCTCAAAGAAAGATAGGTTATCTAGTTTTTATAATTAAGTACTTTGGAGATTTTCGAAACAAAAACCCCTTTGATCGCGTGTTTAGTATTAGAAATTGTGTTTTAATAAACATCGTTGACTCCGTATCTCCACTCCTCGAGAGATCGACCGAGTTAACTTGTCGGTCTACAAGTGACCCCGTTCTCTTGCGGGCAAGTTTAAACCTATCAAACGTAGACGCGCATTTGCTTAAATTGGATTTTTAATTTTGAACGGAGAACATGCAGCCTCAAGTCAAAATTTGGCGCCGATGTCAGGGAGTGGGCATAGGTGTTAACGAAGTTTATTCGTGTTAAATTTTTATTTGATACATTTGTGTTAGTCTTTAGTTTACCAACTCGATACGTTGAGTTTGTTTGTTGTGTATGCAAGGTCGTAGAGGCCTAAGAGGTGAACTTACACCATTCATAGACAACATCGAACGAGTAGGAAGACCAAGGAGACTCTTCCCTTTCCCCAACGGGAACCAATCCGAAGCAACTCAGGCCATCATTGCGAACAATCCACTTAATGTCGGCTGAGGAACCAGAGGAAGAGGAGAAAGAACAAATGGTCGATTGAGAGGCAATAAAAAGCAACCCTCTTCACGATCAACCATATGGCAAGCCACTCGAGGATGACATGCAAAATCAAGATCAACAAAATAAAATCCAAAATGGAAATACACGAGCGTTTACTCAAATTGAAAATCAAGAGAATGATCGTGATGAAGAACCGAGAGGACAAGAGGTCCTTAAAAATGTTAATCTACTGGCGCACATAGGGTACCACAACCACATGACAACCGCCGAGTGATGTGGCCGGAAGAACCAGCTGATCGAACGCCATAACATTTCTGAAACCGAGAAGAAGCCTGAGCTTTTAATTCATGGGCAAATCAGAGATTCAAAGATAACTATGTTGAAATGGAGGGCCCCAGCCCTGAAACAACCAACAAAATCCTTTTGAATTTGAGAACCGAGCACGAGGACCATATCATCCAAGAAAAATGAGAGGAACGAAACAAATGTACCGTCTTTGGCAAAATGATGAGTGCGACCCACAATATGAAGATGAGCAATATAATGTTGGGGGAAGAAACTTTCATGGTGGCCGAGGGCAATGATATCTAAACGAACGCCGATAGGGAGACCTCAAATGCCCGACTATTGGCCCATATAGTTCAGCCTTCGTCTTAAGCCCGTGGCAGGAGACAACATTGTCAACCGATTACCAATGTTCTATGGTATGGCGAATGAGGACCCGATCAACTTTATTCGAGAATTTTACGCGGCGGTGTCCGAAATTCAAGCATTTGGCTTGAACGAAAATCAACTAAGTATGAGATGTTTTCCGAGTAGTTGGAAGGACAAAGACCAAATAGTGGCCTATTTTCATTGCAACCCAATTCCTTGACTAATTGGGATATGGTGTTCAAGAAGTTCGTGGGAAGATTTTATTCAGCTCAAACGATGGCTTAAACTAAGAAGAGAAATCACAAATTTTGAGCAAATGTATGGAGAGTCATTCCACGAGGCATGGGAATGATACAAAGGACTCCTACATGCGTGCCCCCACCATAATAATAGTCCTGAAATGGTCAAAAACTATTCCCACGAAGGATTGTTGCCAAACTTCAAGCAATAAGTTGAGAACAAGGCCAGAGACTTCGGAGACTTAACCGCGATGGAGGCATGGGGTTTTTTTCAAGCTTTTGGGTGAAAATCAAGGCAACAAGTTAGAGACCGAGGAAACTTAGACTAAAAAAAGTAATCTATAGGGGAGAGTAGCAAACTTGAGGAGCTTACGAAACAAGTTGTAATGTTGGCAGGTGTTACACCCATTGACACGACGACTTGGCAGGCGGTTAGTCTACGAGGAAAATGGTTTCGGCATGGTGCGATATCATATAAATCATGGGCATGAGTCCTTGGTCAGCCCATGAGTCCTACCCAATCTGGTTTGGGTCGACCTTGTCCGAGAGTAGGCGGAAACGTTGCGAGCGGATTAAAGGTGTTGCTTCGAGGGTTTGTCGAATGTTGGCTTCGGTTTAAGCTTGGCCGCACGATTGGCTTGAGCTTGTGGGCATTTGTAGGCAAGGTTCGGACATGTGTCCGATGCTGGCTAAAGACAGTGCATTACATTCGGGCAAGGCTCGACAGTATGTTACATGGTGTACGCGTGAACGCGGACGACAATGGGCGGTGACAGAAGAACGTAACGATTATGCTGGGCACGGTGCGGTGATTCGCACAAGTGATGACATTACTTAGACATGACGAATAAGACTCGAAGATGTGTGCGAGATATGTATCTCGAGCGCACTAAATGGCTCGACTCTATATGAGATGGCTCGGTGTAGGTCGGACCTTGGTGCGAGGTGTTGTGGCACTCGCACATAAAATGTGGGAAGGCATGGAAATTTGCAGGCATGCGCGGAAGTGTCGATTGACACGTGCAGCTAAGCGCGGAGTAGCTGATCATGACGATTATTCCAATAGAGCAATGGGTGGGCCAACGGGTCGAGACCCGACAATGAGGATACGCGGAAAACGCAGTTACACGGACGGTTCCCAGACTAGGGTTAAGGATACACCCTTGACCTAGTCAAACAGACGGTTATCTTGGAGGTGTCCGGGCTTGGGTTGGACACGCGTCTAAACCTGAGCGAAGTGGGCGGTTTCGATGCAGTTACTTGCCCAGTGGTTAGGGTTGTTAACCTAAGGAAGGATGTGAAATTTATAATCGTCAAAGGAAACTTTGCATACAAAGCAATACTAGGGCGAACCGCCCTCAACACATTCCAGGTGATCACCTCGACTTACCACATGAGTATCAAGTATCCGGCTGGGGATAGAGTAAGCGAAGTGATATCAGAATAGCAGATCACTATCTAACATGAAAGTGAAGGAAGAGGATAATTATGTTCGGCCTCATGAAGAACTCATAGAAATATCACTAGAGGAAGGTAGGCACCCAACTAACGGAAACTATAAGAGATGAGTTGATAACATTATTAAGAGAGTTTCACAATATTTTTTCCTGTGGATATGGAGAGCTAATAGGGGTACCCCTTTAGGTCTCATAACACCATTTGAATATTAATCCGGAAGCACGGTCCATCCAACATAAAAGGAGACATTTTGGGGCAGAGCTTGACAAGGTAATTGAGGAGGAGGTGCAGAAATTATTAAAATTAGGACACATCCGAGTAATTCAATTTCCAGAATATTTATCCAGTGTTGTTATGGTATCGAAACCCAAATAGAAGTGGAGGTTGTGCATAGACTTTCGCGACTTAAACAAGGCATGGCCAAAAGATCATTACCCACTGCAATGCATCGATCAATTAGTGTATTCAACCTCAAGGTTGCGAGCTATTAATCATGATGGACGCTTTGCAAGGTTGCCACTAAATTCCCTTGGCGAAAGAGGACCAACCAAAGGTAAGTTTTGTTACCTCTACCGGTACCTACTACTTTGTCTCTATGCCGTTTTGATTGAAGAATGCAAGTGCGACCTATCAAAGACCGGTGGATAAGATGTTTAATGACTTGCTAGGGTCCATTATAAAGGTTTATGTGTATGATATGCTAGCAAAGAGCAAAAAAGCAAATTCACATGTAGGAGGTTTGCGAAAAGCCTTTATCATACTAAGGCAATAAGGGATGAAAATCAATCCTAAGAAGTGTGCTTTTGGTGTACGATCTGGGAAATTCTTGGGGTATATGGTGACAGAGCGAGGTATCGAAGTAAACCCAGAGAAAGTACGAGATGTGATGGAGATTCCATATCCCTATACAGTACGTGATGTACAGGTGTTAACTGGTCGAATTGTAGGTCTTAGTCATTTTATCTCTAGGTCGGTAGAGAAGGGCGTGCCCTTTTTCAGAACGCTTAGAAAAGGGTCCAAGTTTAAATTGACAAAAGAAGTTGCAGAAGGTTTTCAAAAACTTAAAGAATATTTGGCAGAGATACCATTACTGACCAAACCATTTCCAGGAGAAGATTTAATTTTGTATATATCAGTTGGAGAGGCCGTAGTAAGTTCAGTTCTTATTAGGGAGGATGCAGGCATACAAAAGCCCATCTACTACACTAGAAGGATGCTGAGAGGGGCCGAACTGAATTATCCGGAGTTGGAGAAAGGCAAATTTGCGCTAATTTGTACAGCAAGGAAGCTTCGGCCTTATTTCTTGGTCCACAGGGTTAAAGTACGCACAATTTTAGCTCTTAAACAGATATTAAGCAATCCAAGTGTATCTGGATGTCTAGTGAAATAGGCAGAAGAACTCAATGAGTATGACGTGTTATACGAGCCTAGAACGGGCGTCAAGGCGCAGGTGTTGGTAGATTTTTTGCAGAAAATGGTGAGCTTTGTCGAGAAAGGAGGTGAATATAAAATGTGGTTGTTACATGCAGATGGGTCGACCATGATGTCGGGAGCTGGGCTAGGAATTGTTGGACTATCCCAGAAGGGGAAAATCATGATTTCGTAATCAAACTAAGGTTCAAGGCTTCCAGGGTATAAAGATGGTGTGACCTGGGAGCACGGAGGATTAAGGCTTATACAGACACACAATTGGTGGCTCATCAGTTTGATGGGTCTTTTGAGTCTAGGGAGGAGCGCATGCAAGAATATATGAGAAAGCTAAAGGAAGCGGTGATGCAGTTTGAGGAATTTAAGTTAGAGCACTTACCGCGAGCTGACAATATGCGAGAGGATCAGCTCGCCAAGATGGCCGGAACATTGGGAACGTGTGACATGAGGAAAGTCACATTGATGGAGTTAAGTCAAAGTCGTGTGGGCAAAGGGAAAGAAGTTATGGAGATTAACACAAAGGAAGATTGGCGAACACCGATTAGAGGGACCCTCGATAATATGGTCGCGGGATAGGTGTCATTATCTACCAAGGAAACCAAGACAGCAACGCGTTATTGCCTAATAAATGGAGATTTGTACAAGAGGTCGCAATTCGGTTCATTTTTGAAGTGTTTGGCGAAGGTAGAAGGGTTGGAAGTGTTATGAGAAATAAATAAAGGGTATTGTGGAGACCACACGAAAAGTAGAGCATTGGTGGGAATAGCGTTGTGAGCTGGTTTCTTTTGGCTGGGGATGAAAAGTATGGCAGGCGAACTCGTTATGACCTGTCAGAAATGTCAGATGCACGCTTGTCATTCATGTGCCGGTGGAGGATATAATGATTATGAGCTCGTCTTGCCCCTTTGCACATAGGGGGATTGATATTCTGGGCCCCTTTCCAAGGACACCCGACAACAAAAAATACTTGGTGGTCACTGTGGACTACTTTACGAAGTGGGTCGAAGCTGAGGCTGTGACGGGCATAGGCGAGCAAGATATCGTTGATTTTATTTTTAACCGTATTTTTTGCAGGTATGGCATTCTGCGATGCTAGTCTCAGACAATGGAACCCGATTTAATGGACAAATGATCCAAGAATGGTGCAAATAGATGGGGATGAAGCAATGATTTGCCTTTGTGGCACATCCCCAAGCTAATGGACAGGTCGAAGTCACTAACCGTATTATCATGCAGTGAATTAAATTATGGCTGGAGAAAGCAGGAGGACTCTGGCATGAAGAGATCGCATCTGTCTTATGGGCTTATTAAACGACTCCACAAACTACTACTGGCGAATCACCTTTCAGCCTAGTTTATGGAATGGAAGCTGCCAACCCAGCAGAAATATTGGGAGGATCACAACGGCTATAAACATTCAGTGTGAAACAAAATGAACGACTAGACAGAAGAGCTATCGAAATAATTTAGGAAATACGTGACAAAGCCGCAGCACGTGTAGAAAGATACAAACAAAGAATCCAGGGAGCCTTTAATAAAGAAGTGAAATGACGATGTTACCAGGTTGGCGAACTTGTCTGGAAGCGTGTTGATGCAATCTACATGATTCGTACATTTTTTTTACACTTTTTTACATATTTTGAGTTATGTTTTAGTATTTTTACCGTCTTCTTAGGTCTAGAATAAGCCGTTTTGCATGATTTTGCATTATTTGGCTTTTTACTTTGCTTTTCATCTTTTTAATCAGTAATTAGCCATTTCGAGCCATTTTACTTACTTTTCTCTTTCAGCCTGATCATTTGACAAAAACCGGGAGATGAAGATAAAGAATTAGTGCTTGAAGTAGCCAAAAGAAAAAATATCCGACCGGATAAGACCAACAACCGATCGGATTGACTTTCAAGACACGCACCGATCGAATAAGAGCTACGTCCGACCGGTCAAGAGGATAGAGATTTTCATCTGATCGGACCAATGACCAATCCGATCAGATTCGAACGTTACAAATGCAGATTTTTAGGATTCTTCAGTTACGAAATGGTTCTTGAAACTTTAAAACTCAGAAATCTTCAGAGAAGACCCATCATTTCCCCCACAAGACTGGATCATATACATTGGAAGAGAGAATTGACAACTTTCTCAACCTTTGACCTATAGCCCTTACGACAATAATATTTAGAAGTTCAATCAGTTCGATTAATCGTTGAAGACGGAGGTTCGTGACAAGCTTCTAGGATTCAGCGAGGTTCATTTCATTTCTAGGATTTGGCAAGATTCACCGTAGTATTGTGATTGAGTCTTCTCATGATTTAGTAATCTCTACACTTTATCTCATGATTTAGTTTCGTAGTTCATGTTAAATAGTGATCTCGTAATATTGTGTTGGGATATTTCATGTGGATCGTTTGTGATTAAATATTTATGAACGATTGTTGACTGTTGGTTTTATGATCATTGGTTACTCGTAATATTCCGATTTGAATAATTGGTTTGGTTAGTTTTAATGAGAATTACATTTGGAACATATTTCGTAAATGCAAATAAAATGTTTGGTGAATTGTTCGAATGAGATATGGTGGAACGGTCTTTAGATCAAGTATTATAATTGGTAAGTTTGTTGAATTGATTAAACTACTCTTGCGAAGAGGTTGACGCCCTCAAAGCAAGATAGGTTATCTAGTTTTTATAATTAAGTACTTTGGAGATTTTCGAAACAAAAACCCCTTTGATCGCGTGTTTAGTATTAGAAATTGTGTTTTGACCATCACCGTGACTTCACTAGAGGACAGGCTATGTTGTGACCTGTCTCTGTGTCTCTTTGGAGGCCAATCAAAAGGGGCAACGTTCACATAGTCGGGAATCTAGTGGGAAGTCTGTGCATGGTAGTAGGGGATTCGGACGCATGATAAGTCATGGATGTCCTGTGTGTCTTTAGGTTAGATAATCCCGGGTCTCTGCCTGTAGTGGGGTTTAGAGAAAGGCATTTCTCTAAACACCCCACTATCAGCTCTGGCCAGAGACTCCGGGATTTATCAACCATCAGAACACACAGGAACATCCATGACTTATCATGCGTCCGAATCCCCTACTACCATGCACAGACTTCCCACTAGATTCCCGACTATGTGAACGTTGCCCCTTTTGTTTGGCCTCCATAGAGACACAGAGACAGGTCACAACATAGCCTGTCCTCTAGTGAAGTCACGGTGAGGTCTGGGTCTTAAGGATTAATGTTGTACGCTATACCATAGAAATCATCTACTCGATGAGTGGGAACCACTTAGAGATTTCTAGGRGAGGGAGTTCAGTGAACTCATCCTATGAGCACCTACTTTTGTATGTCGATGTCCAGACACCG
This sequence comes from Phtheirospermum japonicum, assembly GCA_014905375.1. Classification (NCBI taxonomy): domain Eukaryota; kingdom Viridiplantae; phylum Streptophyta; class Magnoliopsida; order Lamiales; family Orobanchaceae; genus Phtheirospermum; species Phtheirospermum japonicum. The sequence continues at coordinate 510,820 of BMAC01000688.1, read as the reverse complement.
TGACCAATGAGACGCGGTCCACATACATTAAGTACTAGTCTTTATGGGAAAGTCCTGTATCCTCATTTTGGCGTAACCCTTTGACTAGAAACAAGTTCGACGAGTTAGATTACGTGCTGGATTATCTCACGGTTCTGCTAAACCAATCCACCATAATAAAATAACTTCATCAGGACCATACCTATGCAACAAGCATGGGATAAAAGATATGGAATGCCAATAATCCACCGTAATAAAGTAACTTCATCAGGACCATACCTATGCAACAAGCATGGGATAAAAGATATGGAATGCCAATAAGTATAAAAGATATTATTACGAATAAAAAACCGATTGTATTACAAGAGAAAGGTCAGACCACAACCACAAGTTGGCTTGTTGGTCACCTTATTCTAACATGATGGCCATGCTGTCTTGATGTTGGGAAAGCTTTTGCAGGTGCCTTGACAAACCTGTTTCGTGTTGGTGATGAACATTGATGCGGCCCAAATGCTGGTTCGAAGCTTGGAGTTGGACTAAGGCTGAGTTAAGCGCAAACTGCAGCCTATGGCATGAGTAGGACATGCCGTTCAATTACTTTTATCAAGCATGTTGTGGGTAAAAGTTAATGATTCCTAATGTCTTTTTGTGATGTAAAATAATGCTGTTCCTACGTTGTTAAATTTCTTGTATAAGTACAGTGTATGAGAAATTGTGGATGTATGTTGTATGGTAAATGTATGTCCCGGTTATGTTAACTTGGCGAGATGATAATGCGGGTGGATTATGGCTAAGTCTCGATTAGCCTTTGTTGCATTCAGTTGGCTGAGGAAAAACCCCCACGATTTTCAGTCGGGCTGACCATTCGGGCATGGCGTAGATGCTGACCAGTTATGTCCTGTAGTCTTTGTTGAACAAAGTTGACGCGTTGCTGAAGCAATAAAAATGTTTGAAGGTTGCAGGCCCATCGTACATTCCAGAGAAGTTGGGTTTTCGTCCCTATGACTTGTTGGCTGTTTTTATCTTGTAATAGATAGGCTTCAGATTTTCATTTTATAACCATGTAAATATTGCTTGTGTGTGCAATGTTTAGTTTTCTTAGCATTCGGGGGATTTCGGATGCGAGTTTATGTACTTGGCTAGGTTGATGTATTCTAGTTGAGTTATATAAACATGATGTTAGATGAAATTTCCTAAACTCGGTGTAAGAGACTTATAAAAGTTGATACTGTGTTTAGACAAGGTTTGTCGGACTTATTAAGATCGATGATGATGCCAAAGGATGGAGATTCATTATATGATGAACATTATCGAGATTAAAAGAATGAAGGAAAACAAGAAACGGTTCGAAAAAATTTTGAAGTGTCCGGCTGTAATGATAGAGGCGTGTCAGAAGAAGATATTCGTGACCCCGACGAGGACGTCAGCTTTCTTCAAGTGGGGGTGGTTTTTTACACCCTTGATACGACAACTCGGCAGGCGGTTAGTCTGCCAGGCAAATGGTTTCGGCATGGTGCGATATCATATAAATCATGGGCATGAGTCCCAGGTCGGCCCATGCGTCCTACCCAATCTGGGTTGGGTCGACCTTGTTCGAGAGTAGGCGGAAAAATTGCGAGCGGACTAAAGGTGTTACTTCGAGGGTTTGTCGAGTGTTGGCTCCGGTTTAAGCTTGGCCGCAGGATTGGCTTAAGCTTGTGGGCATTTGTAGGCAAGGTTCGGACATGTGTCCGATGCTAGCTAAAGACAGTGCATTACATACGGGCAAGACTCGACACTATGTTACATGGTGTCCGAGCGAATGCGGATTGCAATGGGCGGTGACCGAAGAACGTAGCGATTGTGATGGGCACGGTGCGGTGATTCGCACAAGTGTCAGGCGTTACTTAGACATGACGAACAAGACTCGGAGATGTGTGCGGGAGATGTATCTTGAGCACACGAAATGGCTCGACTCTGTATGCGATGGCTCAGTGTAGGTCGGACCTTGGTGTGAGGTGTTAGTGAAGGGTGTTGTGGCACTCGCACATAAAATGTGGGAAGGCGTGGAAATTTGCAAGCATGCGCGGAAGTGTCGATTGACACGTGCAGCTAAGCGCGAAGAAGATGATCATAATGGTTATTCCAATAGAGCAACGAGTGGGCCAATGGGTCAAGACCCGACAATGAGGATCCGCGGAAAAAGAAGTTACACGGACGGTTCCCAGAGTAGGGTTAAGGTTGCGCCCTTGACCTAGTAAAAAAGACGGTTATGTTGGAGGTGGCCGGGCTTGGATTGGACACGCGCTGAACCTGAGCGAAGTGGGAAGTTTCGATGCAGTTACTTGCCCAGCGGTTAGGGTTGTTAACCGCAAGTCCCTTGGACTATAATTAGGCGAGGCTGGTCATTTTTGTAGGAAGTCTTAGACTCGAGAAAATAGAGCAGCCAAGCCTGCTACCTTGTAAGCATATTCGAGCGAAATAAAATACAAGGTTGGGGGAGAAAACTCCTTCGTAATATTGTTGTGTGCTTTAACGTGCATTGTTTATGTTCCGCTGCATACTTTGATTTATTTTGCGTTAATAGCTTTGCTTGGGCTGAAACTCGGATCGCCCTAAACATGAGTGTGCATAAGGAAAACACGAGTGCAGAAAGGGAGAGACTAGGCTGACTGATTGTGCTTGTCGGGCAATAAGGCCGTGCACGGCGTGAAAAATTGTGTACCAAAAGTTGACCGTGTAACAGCAGGGATGATGAAACGCGAGAAGGAAATAATGCAATCATTGAACGAAACGTGTGGAATTTGTGGAGCATTTGGACATGGAGCCAATGCGTGCGACGCAATATTTGACGAAGATGAGGACGAAGAGGTGGATGCCATGCAAGAGTTCCAACCCAACAACAAGTTTGGTCAAAAGTTCACTAGAACCTTCAACTCTTACCATCCAACTATCCGAGACCACCCGAATCTCAGGTACGGGCCAGGAAGTCCAAATTACACACCACCACCCAAGCAAATGGATCCTCAATACTTGCCACCACCACTACCAAACAAAAGTCAAGGAGACCGAGCAATTACGACTCCTATCACAACAACTACAAATAGCTCTACCTCCTCAAGATTCCAAAGAAGAATTGCGACTTTGGAGGAAAAGGCAAGATACGGATATGATACGCAATCGGAAAGAAACCCTTCGAACCACCGAGGAGAATAATCGAACAAAGAAACAAATGGATAAATTGGAGATGATGATAGGGTAACTTTCCGCGTCCGTGGCAAAACTCGGAGCCGACCCGATGAAACTCCTCAGTCAACCCGAGCAATCAATGGTAGTACATGTACTACAAGGAGGCAAGAAATTCAATAACGGTATCGGAGTGACGGGGGGGAGAATCAAGATAACGAACGTATTTTGAAGGGAAAATCAGCTAAGAAATCCGACCGAATGGGCCAAAAATCTAATCGGAATAATGGGCGGGAAGTTTTATTCGATCAGATGGAGCAAATTTCCGATCGGATTGGTGAATAGAGAATTTTATCCGACCGGACCGAGCAACAATCCGATCCGACTGGTTGATTCGAACTTTTGTGTACCTACTTAATAAATATTTGTCAATCATTCAAAAGATTGCTCGCAATAGTACGAGTTCACATATAGGTTGGTAAGTTAAACCGAGTCGATCTCTCGAGTAAAGCTGATTCAGAAGTTCCTCTTGTGTTTGATTTAACGAATAAGAAAATAAAAATAAAACTAATCTAACCACACGAACAAGGGGGTTTTGTTTGAGAGTTTTAAAAAATAAAATTAATTAAATCTAGATTATATAAGCTATGAACTAATTAATTAAATCTAGAGATTATTTAAACTAAGAATTAATTATCTAAGATCTAATACTAATTTAACCATGAATTAATTAATTAAAAGACTTTTCGAAAGATTTAAGAAAACTAGGGTTCTAGAGCTTTGATTCGTCTCCACGATCGCTTGGGAAGACCTAATTGATGGTTCACAACGAATCTAAGCTCTAGACCCATAAGATCTAGCTAATAATAATCATCAATCTCAACATCACAATTCCAACACAATCACAAGAACGATTCGTCATGGAAGCAATAATTATTAATTAAACTAATTAAATTAAAGAGCATAAGAAAATAAATACTTACTAATTAAACTATGGAGAGTAGCAGCGTTTTGGTGTAGAAATCTCGAATCTAAACTATCTAAAAGCGAATCTAACTATTCTAACATCTAGAGATTTAAAACTAAGAAATTTGAAAAGTAACTAAGAAAATAAACGGCACTCGTTGGGGTTGTCAGCCCCTAAGAGGCCTTAGAAACCCTAAGAATATGATAATGTATGTTAAAAATCTGAAATACATAAGGTATTTATAGTTTTGGGAGGTCTTGGGCAATAAGAAACCTTAAAAATGCATTTCAGGGCAGTTGCATCGCTCGGTGCGTCGACCGACGCGTTTAGGATCGGCGCGACAGAGAGTTCGTGGGCAGGTGGGTCGATCGACATCAGTTCTTACGTCGACCGACGTAAACTGGTCGACGCGGGCGGACTGGTCGAGCGACGCAGGCAGCAGTCGGCAGGGCTAGTCGGCAGTGCTCGGCAGGCTTGGTCGGGAGGCTACTATAATGGTTCCAGATGGAATAATCATTATAGAAAGTCGGCAGCTTCAAATTCTTCAAATCGCGGCCCGTTTTTGCTAAAACTCTACTCATTAAAATATGATAAAAAAAGCTGGAGATAAGAAATTACGAAAATATGCTCAATCTATCCAACTTTCATCAAAATCAACAATAAAAACTAAATAAAATACTAACTAAAATCAAGACAAATTCGTGTTAATCAACTACTCCACGCTTATTGGTTTGTTCGTCCTCGAACAAACGATAATTTCAAAGAATAACAAGTATGAAAATTAGTCCAACAAATGAGTCATGTCGTGCTACATACATAATTTTGAGAATATAGATACATGTCACGCAACTTCAAACACCCAACCCTTATTACAGTGTCGCTCCAAAATCAAATTCATGCATCCTCACAAAAGGGTAATATATAGGGTGTACGCTCAAAGCACTCAAGTATTTTCTGCACGGGACGTGTATATGCTCAAATCATACAAATACATGCACATTAATTAAGCACGGAAAATCAATCTCTTTTTAATCGCAAATTAAGTGTGTTGTTGAACTAAGAATCGGAAAAGGTCTTTCCGGTTTGTAATGTAAGGCTCTTTGGATGGGTATGGAGTATATAATATGTGTGGCTAACTCACGATCTAACGTGATCAATAACTCACCAAACCCAATCTAATCAAGAAGAAATGTGCTTCACCTCATCAAAAATAAAAACCTCACTAAACACTCATAAAGTAGCCTTTATACTTAGGCTATTTCTCAACTCGTAACTCTAAACCGACTTTTGCTCGAACCACTTAATCACAATTAAAGCTTATTATATGCTTCTTTTACAAACACAACTCTTTGCCTTCTAAACATTAGGCTTCATAAGAAAATAAACAATAAAACACAGGCCTTTATAAGCGCGTAGGCAATGACTAACACAATTCAACTAGACTCACCATCTTTCTGTTTCTTCTTTCTTTCTTCTTATTTGATGATTTGGTCCTCTCTTAATTTTTTATGATGCCTTTGGGCTGTAGGGCCAATCTAGGGCACACAAACAATGCAGCCTCAAGTCAAAATTTGGCGCCGATGTCAGGGAGTGGCAAAGGTGTTAACGAAGTTTATTCGTGTTAAATTTTTATTTGATACATTTGTGTTAGTCTTTAGTTTACCACTCGATACGTTGAGTTTGTTTGTTGTGTATGCAAGGTCGTAGAGGCCTAAGAGGTGAACTTACACCATTCATAGACAACATCGAACGAGTAGGAAGACCAAGGAGACTCTTCCCTTTCCCCAACGGGAACCAATCCGAAGCAACTCAGGCCATCATTGCGAACAATCCACTTAATGTCGGCCGAGGAACCAGAGGAAGAGGAGAAAGAACAAATGGTCGATTGAGAGGGCAATAAAACAGCAACCCTCTTCACGATCAACCATATGGCAAGCCACTCGAGGATGACATGCAAAATCAAGATCAACAAAATAAAATCCAAAATGGAAATACACGAGCGTTTACTCAAATTGAAAATCAAGAGAATGATCGTGATGAAGAACCGAGAGGACAAGAGGTCCTTAAAAATGTTAATCTACTGGCGCACATAGGGTACCACAACCACATGACAACCGCCGAGTGATGTGGCCGGAAGAACCAGCTGATCGAACGCCATAACATTTCTGAAATCGAGAAGAAGCCTGAGCTTTTAATTCATGGGCAAATCCGAGATTCAAAGATAACTATGTTGGAAATGGAGGGCCCCAGCCCCGAAACAACCAACAAAATCCTTTTAAATTTGAGAACCGAGCACGAGGACCATATCATCCAAGAAAAATGAGAGGAACAAACAAATGTACCGTTTTGGCAAAATGATGAGTGCGACCAACAATATGAAGATGAGCAATATAATGTTGGGGGAAGAAACTTTCATGGTGGCCGAGGGCAATGATATCTAAACGAACGCCGATAGGGAGACCTCAAATGCCCGACTATTGGTCCATATAGTTCAGCCTTCGTCTTAAGCCCGTTGCAGGAGACAACATTGTCAACCGATTACCAATGATCTATGGTATGGCGAACGAGGACCCGATCAACTTCATTCGAGAATTTTACGCGGCGGTGTCCGGAATTCCAGCATTTGGCTTGAACTAAAATCAACTAAGGATGAGATGTTTTCCGAGTAGTTGGAAGGAAAAGACCAAATAGTGGCTATTTTCATTGCAACCCAATTCCTTGACTAATTGGGATATGGTGTTCAAGAAGTTCGTGGGAAGATTTTATTCAGCTCAAACAATGGCTAAACTAAGAAGAGAAATCACAAATTTTGAGCAAATGTATGGAGAGTCATTCCACGAGGCGTGGGAATGATACAAAGGACTCCTACATGCGTGCCCCCACCATAATAATAGTCCCGAAATGGTCAACAACTATTCCCACGAAGGATTGTTGCCAAACTTCAAGCAATAAGTTGAGAACAAGGCCAGAGACTTCGGAGACTTAACCGCGATGGAGGCATGGGTTTTTTCAAGATTTTGGGTGAGAAATCAAGGCAACAATTTAGAGACCGAGGAAACTTAGACTAAAAAAAAGTAATCTATAGGGGAGAGTAGCAAACTTGAGGAGCTTACGAAACAAGTTGCAATGTTGGCAGGTGTTACACCCTTGACACGACGACTTGGCAGGCGGTTAGTCTACGAGGAAAATGGTGTCGGCATGGTGCGATATCGTATAAATCATGGGCATGAGTCCTTGGTCGGCCCATGAGTCCTACCCAATCTGGTTTGGGTCGACCTTGTCCGAGAGTAGGCGGAAACGTTGCGAGTGGATTAAAGGTGTTGCTTCGAGGGTTTGTCGAATGTTGGCTTCGGTTTAAGCTTGGCCGCAC
>BMAC01000688.1:471420-497733 GCA_014905375.1 Phtheirospermum japonicum | reverse complement strand
GATGGCACAGCAGCAGGCGGCGGCTGCGGCAACTGCTCGGGGACGGCAGCGACGCCGTCGGGGAGCAGCGAGGCGGCTGGAGAACTCCGGCGCGGGACGGCTGCGACGCAGTCGGGTGCGATGCGCTGGCGGTGATAACGCTGCGTTCGGAACGGCACGGCGACAGGCGGGTGCGACGCGCTGGCGGCGGTGGCGCAGCGTTCGGAACGGCACGGCGACAGGCGGGTGCGACACGCTGGCGGCGGTGGCGCAAACATTCGGCAGCAATCTCCTGATGGCCCTAAATATAAAGAAAAGCAAATCAAACGAGGAAAGGAGTAAGGGAACGTCCCTGAAAAATAGTCGAGCGACTCCATAAAGCGCTAGTGCAATCATCTTTTGTCTCGAATCGCGTGAACAAAAATGTCTTGAACAAAAATCTAAAACTCGTGGAAGTAGTCATCGTAGGCGAGATCGCTATCGGGTTGAAGAAAATCCGCTCAAAACTCACATCGACAGAGCGTCGGTCGACGCGGGAGGGTCGAGCGTCGACGCCGCGTCGGTGCAGGCGTCGATCAACGCGATCTGTGCATCGTCAACCATTTCGATTTCTTCATTCTAATGATTAATCCTTCCTCGATAACACTGTTTCCTGTTTCAGAAACATAACACAAACGTAAAATAGAAAAAGAGAAATAAACTAAAAAGAAATACAAAGGATAGAAAAATAGCTTGGGTTGCCTCCTAAGAAGCGCTTGTTTAACGTCGAAAGCTTGACGCATTCTATGAACCTTGCTATCCCGGATCCAGAAACAAGTGATGATCGTGCCACGCCTTAGTATTCTCCAAGTAAGCATGTGTGATTTATACCACCAAGGCGAGCACGGAAAGCAAGTCGTAGAACAAAAACTTCAATTCGCTTCGGAGTTCAAAAAAGCGAATAGTTGATCACCGCGAACATATCAAACGTAAATTAGGGCATAGGGTGATCTTTTACTTTCTTAAAAACTAGGGAATCCGTTGAACAAACGGCAAATCCCTCGTACACTCTGAACTCCTTCAAATCTTTAATATCCCTCTCACCAACTTGAAAATAATTAAAATCTACAAAAGGGCAAAGGGGAGGGGGAATTTATTCGACTACCTCAACCACCACTTTATTCTTAACCTCTATCAATGCTTCGGGTGGCTAGGTAAGGGGTTCAATAAACACATCTTTCTCCAAAAATCCGTCCACCACCTCAATTTTAACATTAATTAAAGCATCGGGTGGCACAGTATGAGGCTCAATAATCTCACCTTGTTCTAACAATTTATCCACCATTTCACAAGTAAGAATCAACAATGGTTTGGGTGGAATGACATGAGGCTCGATCATCACTGCCTTTTCTAAGAATTCATCCACCGCCTTTTATACATTTGGCAACGCAACATCTCCATTCCTATTGATCTCGATTGGGCATGAATCTCCATCATAAATTAGGTTCTCCATTGGCAAAACCTTCTCCTCGTCATCCATTAAATCTTCAAAAAGCATAAGAGGGCTGATCTCCATCGTATCCCCTATTTCCTTAGCATGCATCTCCTCCGAAATTGGCTCCATCTCATTGCCTACATAAAAATTAAGAAAACTAGAATTCGTAAGATCTACATTAAGTTCTAAAGGCAATGCCCCAACATCCTTGTCTAAAGTCTCATCGATTAGCACAGGGGAAACGATCTCAACCAAATCTTCAATAACCTTCTCCTCACAAACTTCTCCCAAATGATCATTCAAGCTCGTATTCTCAACCTCTAAGATGGGCTTAGTCGCAACAAGAATCGGCATCTCTGGCTGACTTGGAAGTTCGTCTTTCTTGTTTGACCTTTTCGCTAAATAATCCTCGATTTGTCCACACAGTGCCTCCATAGTCTTTGTAAGCTTATAATAGTTATCTCGGATGGTCGATAGTGCAAGTTCGTCTTAATGGCGAATGGTTTTGGCTTCTTGATCTTGCTTCCAATCTTGGACGGCGACAACCTCCTCCTGTGGCTTATCATCAAATGCTACCAAACATTCAAGCGTCATATGTCCTCGGCATCCACAATGATCACACATTACATTAGGTACGTAGAACATCCTCATGAATTTATCGCCTACTTCATACCATGTACGCAAAGAATCAGGTTCTAGCCTTTCAAACCATTTCATTGCTTCTTCCTTCAGCGCAATACTGAAGAGTCGACTTCACTTGATCCCTTGTAAGCCCGTGAAGAGGAGAACTATCAGTGAGGAACTCGTACTTTTGAAAGAATTTTAGCGCATCTTCATCCCGACGCCCATAAAAATTCAGGAGATTCAATTGGTTGTATTTATCAGGAAAGTAATTCCTCATTACGTCGCTTAATGGAATATTCGGTCGAGGTTCACGATGCCAATCTAGCGGTGGATCATCGTACGAGTAATACATTTTTTTAAAAAAATTTATTTCGGACGTTGAATCGAGGCTTCAAGAGATGTACCTTGCATACACAACACTCAAAGCACAAGATTAAACGTACCAGCTAAAAATAATAAAACCAACGAAAAGAGAAATCGAAATAAAATAAAGATAAATATAAATAAGGATCACGAAGGGCAAACACAAAATTCACAACCTACTTAGCTTTCCCCGGAAACAGCACCAAATTTTTCATTCGAACTTTTGTGTACCTACTTTATAAATATTATTCAATTATTCAAAAGCTCTCTCGCAAGAGTAAGAGTTCACGTGTAGGTTGGTAAGTTAAACTGAGTCGATCTCTCGAAGAAAGCTGATTCGGAAGTTCCTCTTGTGTTTGATTTAGCGAATAAGAAAATAAAAATAAAACTAATCTAAACATATGGACAGGGGGGTTTTGTTTGAGATTTTTAAGAAATAAAATTAATTAAATCTAATTAAATCTAGATTATCTAAGCTATGAACTAATTAATTAAATATAGAGATTATTTAAACTAAGAATTTATTATCTAAGATCTAAGACTAATTTAACCATGAATTAATTAATTAAAAGACTTTTAAAACGATTTAAGAGAACTAGGGTTCTAGAGCTTTGATTCGTCTCCACGATCGCTTGGGAAGACCCAATTGATGGTTCACAACGAATCTAGGCTCTAGACCTATAAGATCTAGCTAATAATAATCATCAATCTCAACATCACAATTCCAACACAATCACAAGAACGATTAGGCATGGAAGCAATAATTATTAATTAAACTAATTAAATTAAAGAGCATAAGAAAATAAATACTTACTAATTAAACTATGACGAACAACAGCATTTTCGTGTAGAAATCTTGAATCTAAACTATCTGAAAGCTAATCTAACTATTCTAAAAGCTATAGATTTAAAACTAAGAAGTTTGAAAAGTAACTAAGAAAATAAACGGCACTCGTTGGGGTTGTTAGACCCTAAGAGGCCTTAGAAACCTAAGAATATGATAATGTATGTTAAAAATCCGAAATACATAAGGTATTTATAGTTGTGGGAAGTCTTGGGCAATAAGAAACCCAAAAAACTCGTTTCTAGGCAGTTGCATCGATCGGTGCATCGACCGACGCGTTTAGGATCGACGCGACAGAGAGTTCGTGGGCAGGTGCGTCGATCGACATCGGTTCTTGCATCGACCGACGTAAATCGGTCGACGCGGGCGGACTGGTCGAGCAACGCAGGCAGCAGTCTGCAGGGCTCGGCAGGCTTTGTCGGGAGGCTACTATAACGGTTCCAGATGGAATAACCATTATAGAAAGTCGGCAGCTTGAAATTCTTCAAATCGCGGCACATTTTCGCTTAAACTCTACTCATTTGCCCATACTTGACTAAGTCCAAACTCAAATACTTCTAAATACTTAATATAAACATAAAATTAAATAAAATATGATAAAACAAGTTGGAGATAAGAAATTACGAAAATATGCTCAATCTATCCAACTTTCATCAAAATCAACAATAAAAACTAAATAAAATACTAACTAAACTCAAGACAAATTCGTGTTAATCACTGGTGGACAGAGTATTTTATTTGATCGGACAATAGAGGGTATCCGACCAGATGAAACTCATACACACGAATATTTAAGCGATCTAAAATAGCAACGAGTCATTAAAGACTCGTTACCCTTTCCAAACTGACTCATGCCAGCGAGAGAGAGCAAGAGATTCATGGAGTTCTACAATATGTTGAAGAACGTGAATGTTAACTTACCATTGTTTGATGTGATCAATGCAATGTCGGGATACATGAAATTTTTCAAAAAATTAGCATCAAAAGAGAGAAAGCTAGAGGGAAATGAAAGAATAGTGTTTTCAAGAGAAGTGAGTACAATTTTTCACCAACCACTACCACCGAACGTGGGTGGCCCAGGGAGTTTCTGCATCACGATAACTCTTGGGGATGGGCAAAAAGCTAGAGGAATGCTCGGTTTAGGGGCAGGGATCAACTTGATGCCCTAAGCCCTTTACAAACAGTTCAACCTTAGGGAGATGAAACCAACAAGCTTAAGACTTCAGTTAGCCAAACGATCAGTGCGACATCCTCTGGGAGTAGTCCAAGACATTTTAGTGGAAGTGGGTACCTTAATAGTCCCCGTGGACTTTGTGATATTAGACATCGTAGAAATCACAAAATCGAGCAAGGAGCACCCAATTCTTCTTGGTAGACCTTTCATGGAAACATCACACACCTTGATCGACGTGGGACGAGGAAAAATAACACTTTCGATGTTTGATAAATCGGTTTTGTTTTCACTTAAAGAGATTCAAAGCGTCCCTTCACATTCAGTGGAACCCGATTGTTCTTATCTCGATTCAGTGGATCAATGCGTGAAAGAACTATTTGGTATCATACCTTTTGAGGAATGGAACTTCGAGGACGACGATTTTGAAATGGAGGGGTGGTTGACCTATTTGAGATTGAAGAGGAGCACGTGAGCGATACATCTATTCAACCCGTGCTAGAACCCAAAATGGAATTGAAACCACTTCCGAGCCACCTCAAGTATGTTTTTCTCGAATCCAACGAGAGAAAAACCCGTGATAATTTTCACGAAACTAGCCAAGCATGAAGAAAAAGAATTGATTGAGGTACTTAAAAAGTACAAACAAGCAATTGGTTGGAGCATCGTAGACATTAAGGGAATAAGTCTGGTGACGTGCATGCATCGGATTGAGCTAGAAGAGGGAGCCAAACCTATAAGGGATGGACAAAGATGCTTGAACCCGAAACTTCAAGAGGTAGTCAAAAAGGAAATCTTCAAGCTCTCTGAAGAAGGAATTATCTATCTCATGTCCGATAGCGAGTGGGTTAGTCCAGTGCACGTCGTTCCAAAGAAAGGAGGCATAACAATTGTGGAAAATGAAAAGGGAGAGGTTGTTCCAATGCGCTTAACCACCGGGTGGTGCATGCGCATTGATTACCAAAAACTTAATGCAACAACAAGAAAGGATTACTTTCCACTTCCATTTATGGATCAAATGATCGACGAATTGGCAGGGCACGAATATTATTGCTTTTTGGACGGCCTTTGAGGTTACTACCAAATAGAGATAGCTACGGAATATCAAAATAAGACTACATTTACGTGTCTATTTGGCACGTATGCTTACCAGAGGATGCCATTCGGGTTATGCAACGCACCGACGACATTCCAGCGATGCATGTTATCCATCTTCACCGAGTTAATTGACGACTTCCTCAAAGTCTTCATGGACGATTTTTCGGTATATGTCTCATCTTTCTCTCATTGTTAAATAATTTGTCTAAGGACATGAAAGATGTGTAGAGCCGTGTTTGACGTTAGGTTGGGAAAAATCAAACTTTATGGTGAAAAGTGGGATTGTGCTTGGGCATGTTGTGTCAAGCAAAGGGTTGGAAGCTGATAAAGCTAAAGTTAATGTTATTAAAACCCTCCTACCACCTAAAGATGTTAAGGGAATTAGAAGTTTTCTAGGACACGCGGGATTTTATCGGCATTTCATAAAAGATTTTTCTAAAGTTTACCGCCCGTTGTGTAAATTGTTAAAAAAGATATGCCTTTTGATTTTGATGATAAATGTCTTGATGATTTTAAATTATTGAAAGAAAAACTCACACAGGAACCGGTTATAGTTGCACCCGATTGGTCACTACCATTTGAGATTATGTGTGACGCGTCTAACGACGCGGTAGGGGCTGTTTTGGGGCAACGAGTCGACAAACTGTTAAGGGTGATCTATTATGCTAGTCTCATACTAAATAGTGCACAACGTAATTACACTACCACCAAACGTGAATTATTTGTCGTTGTATTTTCATTAGATAAAATTCATTCTTATATTGTTGGGTCAAAAGTAATTGTGCACACCAATCATGCGGCCTTGCGCCACTTATTTGTTAAAATCTAAAGTAAACCTAGGTTGGTTCGTTGGGTTCTCCTTCTACAAGAGTTTGGCGTTGAAATCAAGGATAGAAAAGGATGTGAAGATGTGGTTGCCGATCATTTATCTCGCATGTTAGTAGATAGAGGGTCTAGCAAACTTGATTTTGTTGATGATATCTTTCCATACGAGGATGCTAAAATTGTTGAAAACATTGGTGAGCCTTAGTATACCGATTTTGTCAATTATCTTGCATGCAATATTATCCCTAACCATCTTTCTGCACAAGAAAGAAAAAGATTTTTGTCTAAATGCAGGAGTTTCATTAGGGATGATTCATACCTATACAAACGTTGGAAGGATGGACTCTATCGAAAGTGTGTACCGGACGAAGAAAAGATTGACGTGTTGAGGTTTTGTCATGATGAGGGAGGAAATTCTGGGAGCCAAAAGACAGCATTCAAAGTTCTCCAATCTGGTCTACATTGGCCCTCACTATTGGCCAACGCACACCATTACTGCAAGACATGCGATAATTGTCAAAAGTCAGGCTCAATAGGAAAGAGGAATGAAGTGTCATTGGTTCTGAATCAAGTAATCGAAATCTTCGATGTTTGGGGCACCGATTTCATATGACCATTTCATAAGAGTGGAGGGTATGAATACATCCTTGTTGGAGTTGATTATGTCTCGAAGTGGGTGGAAGCAATACCAACCCAGAAGGCTAAGTCCGAGATCATTCTAAAGTTCTTAGACGAGAACATTTTCAGCCGTTCTGGAATGCCAAGAGCGATAATAAGTGGCGGAGGTAGACATTTCTACAACTGTGCCTTCGAACGATTGATGAGAATATACGGGTTATAGCATAAAGTAGCAACCCCCTACCATCCACAAACGTCGGAACAAGTGGGAACAAGTAATCGACAAATCAAGGGCATTCTGAAGAAGACAGTAAAGCCAAACCGTAGATATTGGGAGATGAAACTCGTTGATACATTATGGGCGTATCGAACGGCCTACAAAATGGTTTTGGGCATGAGTCCTTTTCGATTAGTTTATGGTAAGGCTTGTCATCTCCCGGTTGAGTTAGAACACAAAGTGTAATGGGCAATACAAAAACCGAATATGAATGTAAACGAGGCCAGCAAAGTTCGGAAGTTGGAGTTGAGCGAGTTAGATGAGATAAGAAATGATTCTAATGAGATGGCGTGGGCAAGCAAGCAAAAGATGAAGGATATGCACGATAAAAAGCTTGTTCCAAAAGAACTAGAAGTAGGGAAACTAAACTTACTATTTAACTCACGTTTCAAATTATTTCCAGAGAAACTCAAGTCGAAATGGAGTGGGCCATATTTGATCACTAGTATCAACAAGTTCGGGGCCGTAACTTTATACAACGTAAAAAGCAACTCCATGTTCCAAGTCAATGGTCATCAGGTGAAATTATACCGTGGGAGACCCATTCCCAAAACCGATCGTGAAGTCATGCTACTTGATGACCCACCTCGGGAGTCTTGAACCAAAACGAGGTAATGTCTAGCAAAAGACGTTAAAAGTTGCACTTCTTGGGAGGTAACCCAAGCATTTTTATGTATTTTCATTTTTGTACATATTCTTCATATTAGTGGTTGTTATTTATGCTTTAAGATGTTTAGAAAGATTGAAATCAACCTTTAGCACAAAGCATCCGATCGGAGGGATTAAGGAAACCGATCGGATCAAAATTTCTGGACTACCATCCGACTGGACAATGGTGATGACCGATCGGACAGGGTGAACACATATCATCCGGTCGGACGAAACACTATCCGATCGGATATCGCGGCGAAATCAAGTAATTCTGAACGCGGATTTGGTAAGTGAATTATGCAAGGTAAGCCTGATTTAATGAGGATTATGGTGAATATTAGCTGATTTTTGAATATTTATTTTTGGTACTCAAGGAAGAAATTAGGAATGTCCTGATTTCAAGAGATTCTTAAGTTCCCATCTCCTAGGCCTCTTATCCCTATAAAAACCCATCGTAAGAGTCCTTATTCTTCACAACTTCTTATTTACAAATACATAGTGTTTGAATAATCATTAGGAGCCATGAGCGAAAACCCACCTCCCGTTAACCTTGGATACGGATGGGTAACTCAAAAAAATCATGAGGATATGGTGGAGAGATTTGAAACAAAATTGGAGGAGCAACGGGAAAGAATGAACGAGCTAAGGCCAGATATCTCCAACTACCTCTACGAGGAGATTACGCTTACTGAGGACATAGCCACGCTCCATAAGTACTTGTCCAAAGCGGCCGACGAGATCATCAAGTTGAAGGCTAAAATTGATAAGATGGAGGAGGAGATGAAGAACCTTGAAGACTTGGCCTGTGGACCTAACCCCCCCTGATAGCCCAAATAATGTTATTGGATCTTATTTCTTTTTTGACCTTAAGTTTATGCATTTATGTTCAGGATTTGGCTTGTTTAGTTGAATCTCTAGCTTAAATAAGAGTGATTGTGCTCAATTATTGAATAAATAAAGATTTGTGCTTGAATTATTTATTGTTATTTAATGAATTTCTTGTGAGTATTGCAGTGACAAATTGATATACATAATTTTACTAAAATACAAAGCAACATATACACAGAAAAAACTAAAAAAAAATAATAAACAAATATATAAAAAAAAATTATGACGAACAGTACCATCCGACCGGATGGAGAGCTAAACCGATCGGACAAAAGTTACTGGAGAACTATCCGACTGGATATAAGCATCATCCGATCGGACCAAACACACTGGACTCGAATATGATCGGACAGGACCATCATCCGATCGGACGACTACGCAGATTTTATAAAAGTCGGATTTCTTAAACTCAAAAATTTATCTCCTATTTTTACAGAGCAACAAAGAAAAATCATTTTCTAGGCAATCCTAATCCCGTATTCTTTCAAACAAACATATCCGATCGTAGAACTACATTCAAGCAATTCCATCCGTTCGGGCAAAAAAGAGCAAGCCAAATTTATTCCTTCAAACCTCAGGAACACGAATCTGGGATTCGAGAGGTAAAATGTCTTGAACTCAAACTCTTTAACTGCTTCGGAATTGATTTGCAGGGATTCTTGAAAAGGGAGTGGTTGTTGGGAGAATTTTGAGTTTTGTTCTTGGTTGAAAGTGTGTGCACAACAGTTGTTCAACGAAAGTCCTAAGAGAGTTTTTGTCCTAAAATTTTCGAAATCTTAATTGCAATGGCTTCCGGTTCGTGAACGATAAAAGGAAACAACTCGGGGGAAAGGACCGAGCAACGCCGGGGGAAGCTTGGCTTCGTTCAACTTGATCGATGAAAGGGAGGAAATGTTGTTTAAATCCTTGATCGCAAGGGACTTTTACGCTCCTCAGCACATCGATAATGACTTTTGGGATCGCCAAATCGCAATGGGCGACAAAACGGCAGAAAAGTTCATGGCGGGCATTAGGGCCCTAAACTTGGAGAAATGGGCGGACGTTAAGCAACTCGGACACCGACTTCTTATGTTGGAATTCTTTATAACTTACAGGCCGGTTGCCGATGGATCTTTTGATTTCCGACCGCAACCAACCATTCCATACCTCAAAAAGAGACCTTGATGATCTCTTCGGAATAAACAGCAACAAACTTGGGGACAAGTCATTTTAACACGATGATTACGATAAGAAGGTTTGGTGGGATAAACTCTCGAGAGCACCACTGGAGCTCGGATGTCGTTTTAATTCCACTTCTTTGAGGTCAAATGCCATGTACTTAACTTATAAATTCTTCATGCAAGTGTTATTGGGAAAGCAGGATATGACGCAAATCTCACCATCCGAGTTGCGAGCCTTATCGATCGCGCACCACCGGGGTGACACAAAACTCTATCCGCTACTGATGGCCGCGATAGAGAACGTTTAACGAATGAACGATAAGAAGACGACAAATCTCACCTTGGGCACGTTCGTCACCGAGCTCACACAGCACCACGACGTCGAACCTTACGACAACAATGTTCTTTATCCATGTGTGGCTATGCTTGTTGAAAGCAGAACTTTCAACGGTCGGAACATTACTATCCCAACTTTATTGATGCCCTCATAGAAGATAATTGCCAAAGCTGTTGACGACACCGACGACGATGATGATGATGACGGAGATGAGGAAGAGAATGAGGAAGACGACGAGGAGAATGAGGATGATGGAAACACAAGTTTCCAATGACATGAGCACGGAGACTACGGGGAAGGTCTCGAGTATGGTAGATACGGCGGTGGCTACGGGGGAAGCTCGTATGGCGAAGGGTCGAGTGATCACTATGATTACTCGGAAGCGCGATATAGGCAGCAGCAGGATTTCCAAGCTGGCATGATGGATCAAATGAGGCAACTGAGCCTCAATCAATAAGAATACGCTCGGAACGCTCGCCAGGATGCATGGGAGGCGAGAGGAAGCAAGGACGTTTTGAGGTTCCTTGGAGAGATTGGACGCCAACATGACACAAATGAACCAGTATCTCGCTAGGTTGAATGACAACCTCATCTCCATTGATGAACGATTGACGAGGATCGAGCATCGCTACCCACCACCACCTCCGGACGACATGGACCAATAAGCGGGCCCGTGCCCTAATTTATATCATTTCCATCCAAACTTTTATTTTATTTTATTTTTATTTGTGTTGGGTGTGTGAGTGTCTGTATCTAAATAATTTATTTAAATTTCCGCATGTTTAAACTGACCCCATCCCATTATTATTTATTTTGGTCAGCAATCCTGAGTTTGCTAATTTCTTTTTGCAAGGGGGTAAAATCGATCAAATTCCACCGAAACAGGTAGCATCCGATCGGATGGACAGTGATATCTGACCGGATAAAACTTACTGTCATGTTGTCCGACCGGATAAGAACACTCACCGATCAAACATGTCAATTACACCTCATCCGGTCGGACGGAGGCAATATCCGACTGGATGGAACTGTTTGCATGCATAATTCAATTCGTTTTTATCATTTTTTTTTTGCTTTTTGTCATTTCATTTAGTAACTACGTATGAATTAACAAACTAGTTATTTCAACCTATGTCGAAATCATTCCCATGCTTATTGTGTTTGTAATGGCATGACTGTCGAAATCATGTATAGTATGATCTAACGTTAGAGTCTTTTGAGCTTGTTCAGTGCAAGTTTTTTTCAAAACCTACTCATGTATATATATTTAAAATGACACCTAGTCGTTAGCAGTTTTACGAAGCTTTCAAAACTCGATCAACTTGCTTTCAAAGTTTGAATAAAACCATGTGAGAAGCCTTGTGTGATTACCACATTACATATTGTGATTCGATAAGTGTTTTGAGAGGTCTCTAAGTCGCATGTGTATATTTGATTTTGAAAATGACGATAGGCACATATAAAACCCGACTCCAACTATATTCAAAAATAAAAACCACTATAAATCCCTAATGAGCCCCTTTTGAGCCTTTACACCATCTCTTGTTAGCCATGAGCATCATCATAGCTCGTATTTCATTTAAGTGTGTGATATGAGAGTTTATTTATTATTGGTCTATTGAGATTGACGATTACGGGGTGGGAACTAGTGGAGTAAAAAAAAGGTGCTTAAGTTCTGTAAAAGCATCTAGTAGTTAAGAATAAAGCCTATGTATAAAGGCAAGTATTTGGGTTTGGGGTTAGAAATAGCCTTAGTTATAAAAGGACAAGAATAGTGTTATATGGTTATTTTGGGAGAAATGAGGAGCAAACCATGCTCTATGCTTAATAATGTTTGATTGAGTGAGTTATATATTGCGTTTGTTCGCGAGTTAGCCACACATTTTTATATATGGCATACCTTACCAAAGAGCCTAGACTACAACCCTAAAAGTCCTAGTCCGATTCTTGACTGAATGTGCACACATATGCGATGTACGAGTTTTTGATCTGCACGAGTCGTTGAATGCATGTTTGTGTTGAGTCGAGCATATACACATACTTATTGAAAAACATGAGAGAATGAGTGCACCATCATATATATATCCCTTTTGTGAGGACGCATTCTTTTGATTTCAAGGTGAAAAGGTAACAAGAGCTTAGCTTAAGAGCTTTCAACAAAAGTGTTTATATTTGCAAAACTAAGTTATATGTACAACTTGACTCTTTGATCTAACTACTTTCACTCTTTCTCGAATTTGATTCTTTCGTTTGTTCGAGGACGAAACAAACTAATAAAGCACGGGGTGGTTGATTCGTACGTTTTTGTTACACTTTTGTACATATTTTGAGTCATGTTTTAGTCTTTTTACCATCTTCTTAGGTCTAGAATAAGCCATTTTGCATGATTTTGCATTTTGCTTAGCTTTTTGTCTTTTTAATCAATAATTGGCCATTTTGAGCCATTTTACTTACTTTTCTCTTTCATCCGGATCATTTGACAAAAATCGAGAGATGAAGACAAAGAATCAGCGCTCGAAGTACCCAAAAGAATAACTATCCGACCGGATAAGACCAACAAACGATCGAATTGACTTTCAAGACACGCACCGATCGGATAAGAGCTACGTCCGACCGGTCAAGAGGACAGGGATTTTCATCCGATCGGATTCGAACATTACAAATGCAGATTTTTGGGATTCTTCAGTTACGAAATGGTTCTTGAGCTTTTAAAACTCAGAAATCTTAGAGAAGACCCATCCTTTCACCCACAAGACTGGATCATATACATTGGAAGAGAGAATTGACAGCTTTCTCAACCTTTGACCTATAGCCCTTACGGCAATAATATTTAGAAGTTCAATCGGTTCGATTAATCGTTGAAGACGGAGGTTCGTGACAAGCTTCCCGGATTTAGAGAGGTTCATTTCATTTCAAGGATTTGGCAAGATTCATCGTAGTATCGTGATTGAGTCTTCTCACCATTTAGTAATCTCTACACTTTATCTCGTAATTTAGTTTCGTAGTTCATGTTAGATAGTGACCTCGTCATATTGTTTTGGGGTATTTCATGTGGATCGTTTGTGATTGAATATTTATGAACGATTGTTGACGGTCGGTTTAATGATCATTGGTTACCCGTAATATTCCGATTTGAATAATCGGTTTAGTTAGTTTTAATTAGAATTACATTCGGAACATATTTCGCAAATGCATATCAAATGTTTGGTGAATTGTTTGAATGAGATATGGTGGAACGATCTTTAGATCAAGAAGTATAGTTAGTAAGTTTGTTGAATCGATTAAACTACTCTTGCGAAGAGGTTAACGCCCTCGAAGCAAGATAGGTTATCGAGTTTTTAAAATTAAGTACTTTGGAGGTTTTCGAAACAAAAACCCCTTTGATCACGTATTTAGTATTAGATATTGTGTTTTAATAAACATCGTTGACTCTGTATTTCCACTCCTCGAGAGATTGACCTGAGTTAACTTGCTGGTCTACAAGTGACCCCGTTCTCTTGCGGGCGAGCTTAAACCTTTCAAACGTAAACGCCCATTTGCTTAACTTGGATTTTTAATTTTGAAAGGAGAACACAAATCCTCGAGTCACTACACCATCAAGAAGTTGTATCTGAACTGGATAGAGCCATTTAAGGTCATCAAGGTATTACAAGGGGAGCATACATGCTCGAAGATGCAAAGAGAAAAGATTTACCAAGAAGCTGGAATGTCTTCCAATTAAATAAGTACTATGCCTAGCTCCCCGGACGATAGGCTCATACTTTACATCACTCTATCTTTACCTATTGCAAGCATGAACTGACACTCCTTTAGGTCGGCGGTGAACTCATGTGCTTATCGCATTTTTACCATCACGGGATGATATCTATCGATAATGAATAAAGGATTTCTTAAGGCATCGAATGTGTTCTATGCTTTCTTGTGAATGTGATTATAAACTTCGATGCTTTTATCAGGTCGGCGATGGAATGTTTGGGCAGGACAATGGATGGTTTTGTGTGACAAAATGTTTAGTATGCATGTTCTCACGTATCCTCGAGTATGTTTGAATTAAATATTTTAGGATGTCTTGGGAAGGGACATGTTTGATTTGCATGTCTCTTCTTAGTTTTTGTGTTTGCCTTATATGTGTTTTATTTTACTTGGCTTGGTCTTATTTGAGTTATTTGGTTTTACGTGAGTTATCTGATCTTATGTGATTTGGTGTCGTTTGGTTTTATGGAGAAACATGTTTGATTTACATGTTTTCGTATATCATTGAGTATGTTTGACTTACATATTCTGGGATGTTATGAGAAGGAGATATGTTTGACTTATATATCTTCTTTCAAAGTGATCATGTTTGATTTACATGTTACCTAAGTATGTTTGATTTACATGATGTTCTTTGCGATCTACAAATCTGATCTCTCGATTTATAACTTGCATATAATATACTTAGTAACCTCGATGGCAGGTTGTTTCTGATGACTTGGGGACTAAATAGATTCTTGGTTTTCTTTGGTTTGTTCCCATTACGATATGGTGACGTAACTACTTTTTGGTTCGCATTATTCATAGGTAAGTGTGGTTTTACTCATGATTCTAGGATAATTTAATATAACCATCACATGGAGGGTTTTGTTATCATAAGAAAGGTCGAACACAACAAAATTTAGAAACTGGAAAATATTAAGTCATAAATTGTTCATACAAGGCCATCTAGAGAAAATCAGAAGAAGCGGATGTCTAAGTTAGAGAAGTGCTATATTAGGCCGAACGACAATCAGACAGGAGTTTGTCAATGGGGGTCTCCAATTCGGTACCGAGTCCCGCTCTCAATATTGCATCATCCTTACAGAGGATCCACCATTTTGCTGTTATAGGCTGGGCCCGATCACCTTTCCAGAAGGAGAAGTTGGGTAGCTCGTCATCTATGCTCTTTGTATTTGGTTTGAAGGAGATGTTAGCTTTTTCTAGTTGGGTCTTGATCCGTTCTATAAAAAAGTGGACCCATTCTCAACCCCCCTTCCATCTTACCTAGATAATGAGTTGTATTCCTGTATGTTCTCAGTAGCTACGCCTCAGTAAATTTCTTGCCAACTTCGCTTGTCAGAAATGTGCGACGACCTTTGCGCAACAATTCCTCTAAGCATTTAGCTCTCCCCTCTGCTCTACCTTCTACTTTTCCTTCTGCTTTACCTTTAGCGACTCCCTATTGTCGAGCTATGCAACTGACCTCATGTATCTGTTTCTCTTTTACTCGCAACAGCTCTTCTACCTTTCGCAGCCGATCCTCCAAAGTCTCCACCTGGATTTTAGAGATGTTTAGATCTTCCTCCCGAGCATCCAGTTGGCAACGAGTCTCATCAAGTTCTTTTTGGGTCAAGGATAGCTGTTCTGTCTGTTTCTCTGCCTGAGCTGTGAGCTCGCCGCAGGTTTTTTGTAAGTCACCTTTGGGGCTCGTAGCCAACCGCTGGCTGGATAGGGCGGTTAAGAGAGGTTTTAGCTTCACCAAGAGAAGTAACAAGAGGGTGTTGAAAATTAATGTGTTATGTGAGGGGTGTTGGAAGAAATCATTCGTGAAGCCAAATTACCTGGGTTACTACTCATTTTCTAAGGAAGGATTCTATCTTATCAGCACTATCACATTAGGCGATGGATTTTTCCAGATCTGGGGAACTCGAATTAGAAGTAGTAGCAGCAGGTTTCCTTTGGAGACATCGGCGTTTGGGAACTGGAGGGATAGGCGTCATGGTGACATCTACTCTTATGCCTTTGCATTTCCCTTTACCTATGGAGGTGCGCAATGGAATTTGATCATCAGAGTCCGCGACCTCGACTGGCTTGTCCCTTGCAGCTAGTGCAAGATCCATTTCTTCGTCAATATTCACAATGAGAGCTCGCGTCGCCGATATTACTGCTAGGCTTGGATCTGGTTGGATAGTAGCTCCGCGCTCTGAGCTTGATGACAGACAGCTATCAATGAGATCATCTGCGTAAATAAAGGAATAAATCTGTTATTTTATTACGAGGGTGGAGTTGAATGAATTTTTGATAATTTGAGAACCTACCGAACTTAGATCTCGTCAGATCCGTAGGTCGCGAGTCAAGACCTATGAATGAAAAGACTCTCTCCCACTTCATGAATTTCACCACATCAAAGGGGCACTTATTCCATTCAGAAAGTAGGTCAGAGTATTGCTGGTAAAGGGCTGGTTGTTTATGGGGAGAAGGAGGTGTGTCTTCTTTTGGAGTTACATTTTGTAGTTCAGTACAGAATGGCCAGGTCAAGGTATTGTGGATAAAAAAAGAATTTATTTCGCCATTGAGGCACTTTTGATGAAGGATTCACCAAGAATTGCGTTTTCTAACGAGAGGAAAGGTAGAAAGAAATTTTTTGGCATTTTACTTGAAAAAAACGTAGAAGAGTCCTGGGTCAGACTGGACGTCATAATATGTACATAAAATCACGTACCCTGCTAAAACTCTATGTCGCCATCTCTCGGGTGAAGAGTCGTAAATGATTAAAAATCTTATGCAGCGACAACGATGGTAACATTGTTAATAAGACAGCAAACGTTGTTTAAAAAGAAATTTTTCAAAACCTCAAGTGAACATTTTGTTTATTGCATGAACAATTCAATTTCCAATATTTAAATTTTATTTTATTATGTATTTATTTCGTTATACCCGCGTAATACGCATGTGTCTACACTAGTAATATGTATCATACACAGCCCAAAAACATGTGATTTTTCAAAATATATATACTCTTTTTAAACAAAGTATATAGAGGAAACAATGTATCATTAGTTATCTAAATCATATTCATGAAACAAAATAGAAAATACCTTCAACGAATTTATTTGTCTCGGAAAAATGAAACTCACATGCCTTGAGAATTGTACCTGCTAATTGACAAAAGAAAAACTCAAACAATTATTGAGTGAAATCAACGGATAAAAAATAAATATGAATCTAGCATAAAAACACTCCACTGGAAACTAAATATGAGACGGGTAAATAAATGGAACCGAAAATTATAATTAAGTTGAAAGACAAACCAATCGTTGTTCTTGGAAAATTACGGCTTCGAACCAACAATTTAGTTTTAGAAAAAAAATAAAGTAAAGGTAAAATCTGGAATTAAAAAAGCAAATCGAGAAACCCATACGATAGACATGCGCGGATCGATCCTTTTGTATTCGAATCAAGAATTTAGTTCAAAAACAAACAAATTGTAAGATGAAATTTGTGTTCAACGATAAGGCCGAACGAAAAGCTAATAATTTTAATTTGGAAATTAAAAGAAAATGTGAAATCTGCGAAATTAGGGAAACGAACTCCACTGAAAAAAAACCGTGTTACCATCGAGAAATTTATTGATGAACTATATGCCATCATGGATGTGAGTTGTCTTGAAATTCTGGGTTGTAAATATGAGTTGTCGAAGACGATAAAAAAAAAATTAATCTGAAGAGCGGCGGATGAGATGGAGAAAGAAGGTGACACAAACCCTAATTTATTTTTTTATGTTAACGAAATGGGAAAAAAATGCTATTATATACCTAGCCCAAAAATACGAAAAATGTAGCATTTCTATACAAACCACCAGTAGCTGCCAACTAAGTGTCAGGAGCTACCAATTGGCGACACGTGTCATCTGGAATAACCTATAATAGACACATAAATTAGGGTGTTAACAACAGTAACAAATAGGGTGGATCTATAATTCTATTATATTACTTAATATATCTAATTATTAATTAACGATTGGTCAATCTCCCGTGTTTATGTTTAATTCAACTTTGAGGTACATGATTTTAACCTTGGCCAAAATTCTTTTTAAAGTAAATCATTACTAAATTACTAATGTTTATAAACAGTAAATGGTACCAATTAAACTATATATTTGTAATCTTCTTCATGAGGAATTCAATGTATGTGGTAGCGATAGCCAGTGCATCTCTCTCGAAGGAAATTATCAAATGCCATTTCCATGATTTGTTTTACCTTAAATAGACTTCGAGTTGTTTTTATATTGTATACTTAGATATCATTGTGGAATAATATATTTTTTAATAATTCCTGCCCACCGACTAATTATCCCTGGTGTCGCACCACCGACAAATTGTACTGATCTAGAAAACGAAAATTGTGTAATTGGCTTGATTAGCTGCATTAAAAAAAACTAAAACTGATTATATATACATGTAACTCTTTAATATTTTATATCATGAATTTAAGTGCACTTGATAAAATATACAAATGAATTTAATTTATTATCAAGTTTAATTAATACATATCATCATATATAATTAATATATATTATTATAAATAACTGAAATCTTAAATTTAAAATCTAAAGAAAATCTTAAAATAAAAACTAAATCCTAAAAATAAAAAACTAAATCATAAAATCTAAATTTTTTTCATCATCAGATATTGACATATATCATCACATATAACTGATACGATGATGGATTTTTGTCGGTACACTAAAATTGAAAACTAAACCCTAAAATAGAAACTAAACCTTGAAATAGAAGAATAAACCCTAAAAGGGAAAAATAAACCCTAAAATAGAAAAATAAATCTAAATTTTAAAATTTTATTATATACCATCACGTATAACTGCCATATATTATCACGTATAACTGATATATAAAATCACATATAACTGGATGATAATATATTTTATTGGGTGTACATTGCACCCAGGTCCATGTAATATATTGTCTCTTACTATCACTCCTATATATTAATACAATATACTCATAACATATTTGTTTGTTTCGTAAGTTTTGTTTGACAAATAAAAAATCTTGGTGATTCGCTTGCTTATGTGTCATCTGAGCTTAATATCTACCTAATTTAGTGTTTCCTTTTATTATATATTGCCTAATTTAATCCTTTTCTTTTATTATGTTTTATCTAATTTAATATTTTTCTTTTATTATATTTTACATACCCCAATTTTTTCTAATCATTCTTTTACTAAAAAAAAAATATAAATAAGTCATAAATAATTGGTAAAAAGAATTAATTAGTTATCTTGATTAAAAAATTACATATGAAATGATTTTAATCAAAAATAATAATTATGAAAATATATAAATTGGTTACATCTATAATAGAAGTTAAATAATTTTATTATTAGAATTCTAAATGTTCTATATAGGTCAATTAAGAGTATTTGCAATAATCTAAGTATTAGCAACGAATTCAATATAAACATAAAAATATAAAATTATATAATATTTAATTAATATTGATTAGACACCAGTACAATGCGAAACTGGTGGAGAGTATGACATATTTTGAATTTTGTGACTAATAATTATTAATGAATTTAATATATATATTAAAATATTAAATTATTTAGTAATAATTAATTAATAGAGATTAGACACGGGTAAAAAATATGATGTTTTGCCACCTCTTTCAAATTGTCTTCCATCTTCCGCATGTGAGTGTGTGTATATGCGTGTGTGTGTGTGTGTGTGTGTGTTATAATTTTCAATTGAATAATTTCCAATCATATTATAATTAGGTTTAAAATTTATTTATTTCTTACTGTCTCAACCATTTTCATTTTATAATACATGAATTTTTATTTTTTTATTTTTTTTTGCAAAAATATAAAAGTGAAGATATAATAAGTAAGATATGAAACCCCCATACAAAAAATATTTTCAAAATATTTTATTTAAATAAATATTTATGTTCTATTATTTTCAAGTTAATAATCAATAAACTCTTAATAATAACATGCAAATAAATTTCCCATGGGCTACCATTCTCAAAATTCCTATGTATTTCTTCTCTACTTAAGCCTCTCAATTTCGTACCCCCTCTCCAAAAGTCCCGCGACCATCCCTGAAGGTACGAGTTGAGAATACATCCTGTGAATTTTTTAATTTAGATTTAAGACTTTATAATTATCACAAATATTCTTTATATTTTCTTTTGATAATTGATGAGGCATAAATAGGCCAGACCCCGATTGGGGTAGACCTGGATCTAGATAGTTAAAGAATGGAGCTCAGGATGGCTTACGCCTGGTTTGAGCTAGTTTTCTTAAGAGCTTAATAGATCAAGAGCAGTGTCATCATA
The DNA here is from genome assembly GCA_014905375.1 of Phtheirospermum japonicum. Taxonomy (NCBI): domain Eukaryota; kingdom Viridiplantae; phylum Streptophyta; class Magnoliopsida; order Lamiales; family Orobanchaceae; genus Phtheirospermum; species Phtheirospermum japonicum. The sequence goes on along the minus strand of BMAC01000688.1, from coordinate 477,326 downwards.
GCTCGGGAGTTGTCCTGAGCTGATAAGAAGACCTCCTGTGAGATAAACCTTGGGAATATAAAGGCAGGTTTTGCCAGTAAAAAGAAGAGCAGGACCAGAGGAGACCTGACCTATTGACCTCCCCGCGCAGGCAGGCTTGCCAGTAAGAAGGAGAGCAGGACTGAGGGAGACCAGACTTCTTAACCCCCGCTGGGGGGACAAGTGGGACCACTTGTCAGAATTTGTTGTTTAAACGGCCCTTGATTCGCGGCCTTTGTTTCCGAGATCCCGGAAAGGGTCCCCACTGGGAAAAARTATAAATACCTCAGCCCCAAGGCTGAGAGAGGTATGTTATTCTTTTGTGCATTCCTTCTTTACTTCCGGAAAAACACCTCATACGCTTTCTGACTTAAGCATCGGAGAGATTTCCATCGGAAAACCACCGGTGGTCCTTTCTAACGTGTGTTTATGTGCAGGTCGTGAAGGCACATCAGTTTTCAGGCGGTATCATATTTTTGGGCGAAACAATAATCCTGTGTAATACATGAGTTTTTTAAACTAGTTTGTTTAATATTTCAAAATGCACCGTATTGAAAGTGACTAATCTTGGGTTGCTTTTATGTGGGCTATTTGTGTTTGGAAATACGACGTTTTTACCGTAAAAGTAAGCTTTATGTATATTTGATAGGGAGTGGATCCAGTGAACCTATTTCTTATAATGAGTTTGTAGGGCCAAGTCTCCATCATACAATAAGTTAGATGGGAATGAAGATGACGTAAAAATATAATTAAATCCTTTCTAAATGTGTAATGATGGATCACTAATTTTGGATCAATTGAGTTTTAAATGGGAAATAATATTGTTAAATAAATTTAAAGTCTCTCTCTTTTTTTTTTCTCTCCTCCATTAATATACGTCTTCCAGTAAAATATCTCTATATATTTTAAGAAATACAAATATATTTGAAATAAATTATATCATATTATTCCTTATAATCTATTAAAACAAAACCCATACCATTTTGCCCTAAAAAGATTCTAATTTCAGAGCTCAGTTTGAGGTTATTTCAAAATAATATACTAAATAAAAAAAGGTACATTTTAGATAATTGTTAATGCATATTTAGTAGTCAGTTGATGCACACTTTGATGAACCACGACGCTCAATTACATACTTTTTTAACAATATCACTGCACATTTTAAAGAAAATTGTACACATATGTTCATTAATCCACACTTAGAAGGACATGCAATGTTATATGTTTACTAGTTTGAGACACGCGTGTTACGCGGGCATAAAGAACAAATAAATAATAAAATTGAGGAAAATAAATTATTTTAAATGGAATAAATGACAATTATTAACTGTGATAGCAATTGAAGAGTGTGTGATTGATTAATTGATGGACAATATACTTTTAGTTTTTGATATTTGATTGTGCTAAAGTCATTTGGAAAATGGATTGTAATTGATAAGAGTAATTAAATAAAGTATAATGATTTTAGGAGATTGTAATTGGGGCAATTTCCTAGGTGCACCTGGGAGGTGCACCCTGTAAAAATCTATTATAATTTAGTTATATGTGATGGTATATGACATTTATACGTGATGATATATGGTAGTTATACGTGATGAAATGTGACGAAAATTTTGAATTAAGGTATATTTTTTTCATTTTAGGGTTTATTTTAACATTTTAGGGTTTATTTTTTCATTTTTAGGGTTTAATTATTCATTTTCAGGTTTAGTTTTTTTTTTTTTAATTTAATTTTCCATTCTAGGGCCCCGACGAAAATCTATCATTCTACCAGTTATATGTGATGAAATGTGTTAGTTATATGTGATTATATGTGCCAGTTATGTGATGATATACGATAGAAATCTAGTATTTAGAGTTTAATATTCAATTTCGTGGTTTAGTTTTTTAATTTAGGGATTAATTTTCTATTTTTAGGGTATAATTTATTATTTTGGGTTTATTTTTTCAATTTTAGGATTTTAAATTTTAGATTTATTATTTCAATTATTTGTGATGATATTTAACAATTATATGTGATGAGATGTACCAATTATATATGATGATATATGTTAATTATATACAATGATAAATTAAGTTACATGGTGCACCTTGCAAGGTGCATTTGGGTCCATGGTATACTCTCTCTGTAATTGGCAAAATCCCTTCAATTTTTTTATAATTGATTTTGTTAAAGTTATTCCCAAAATGGTACGATTTTAATTGATAGTAGTAATTAAATCAAGTATAATAATTTCAGAACTTGTAATTGGCAAAATCCTTAGAATTTATGATAATTGGTTGTGCTAAAGTCATTTTCAAAAATCGTATGATTGTAATTGATAAATTCCCCACTTTATGCCAAACTTTATGCCCTACGACTCCTGAAGTTTTCAGCTAATTCAATTATGCATTGTTACTCATTGCATTTCAATTTACACATCATGTCCAGGGGTGTTAGGGTTCCTTCTCCCACATATATGTAATTTTGTCTCTTTTTTAGATTTTCAATTGATTCAAAATGGAATGAACTTGGAATTCAAGTTAAGAGCATAAGAATAAGACGCAAGGAGACAGAGAGAGAGACTAACTGTCATCCCCTTCCTCATAGCTATCCACATCGGCCCCATCGTCAAAAAAACTCCAACACCACCTTCATGTTCCGCTTCCCACCGCGTCTACTTCCAAAATCCTCATCGTCATCTTCCTCCTCAACTTGCTCGCCGCCGTGGTGTGCTAAGATGCAATGCAGAGCACTGGATTCTAGTGGCGGTGAGGTGATAGCGAGAGGTAGGGCAATGGGTTTCAAGTCAGGGGTAATGAATTTGAAGGCGTGGGGGAAGTGGACTAAGATTGAGATTTAGGGTTGTTATGGTGATGGTGGTTGTACAACTTTGAGCGGTGGTGGTGGAGTGAGAGTCGAGAGACTAGGGTTGATATTGGCGGATGAATTTTGGCTGGAACGGAGGTGAGATTGCAAATATGCGAGAGAGCTGGTTTGGAGTCATTTTAATTAGGGGAGATTGAGATTGAGTCCATTGTAATTTTTTTTATATATATATAATTTAATATCTTTAAGAGAATTATTCACATGTAAAATATTCTAAAACACGTCTTTTAACATCAGTTTTTTAAACTGCCGATATTAAACTCTTTTTTTAGCAGTGATTTTCACTTAATTATAATTATTAGATTATTTCGGAAGAATGTAGCAAGTTTTGCATTTTTTTTTAATTATTGGAAGATTTTACGGTAAATGGGAGGGGTCAGATGCATAGTACCTCTATGTCACCATAATTATTTCCTCAATTATTATATGAAGTATTTAAATTTACACATTGATTTATCTCCGTTTTTTGTTTCCTTGGTTATTATATGAAGTATTGTATTTATACATTAATTTATCTACATAATATATATTTATTTTTTCCATGGTATATCCAATATAATAATGCATACACTGGTGCATCGGTGAATCCTCTAGCCCAAAGGAGGGAACGTGACAAAAAATAGAGTATGGACAACAAGCTATGGAGAAAGTGACTTTAGAGCAGAAAATTTTGAACCCATCTCAAAAATGACTCAGACTATGGTTACAAGAGCCGCCAAGAAAAAATTACAAATCTAAATTATCTAAGTATACAAAGTAATAACAATTCCTTTTTTTTTTTTTTTTTTTTTTTTTTTTTGCCTTCCTAACTATTACAACTTAATTTGTATAATCTCATTTTTTCTTACGCAAACAAGATTCAATCACGGTATGAATTTTCCTTAATGCATAACCAGATAGGAGGAAGAACCTGCGACAAATATGAGTTTCCTTAGCCGCAATAGAGTATGGAGAACAAGCTTTCTTCAACTCTTTATACGTCTCGATATCGAATTTTTCAGCCTTCATCAATCGTTTCTGCTTCGCCCCAAACCTGCTGCTGATAAAACCCTTCAAAAGATGGCCTCTATTGATGTCCTTAAAAAAGACCCATGATCCCACCCATGAAATAAATGGACCGTAACATAGAAGCAAATAGGTTCCATTACATCCCATGAAGTTCCCAGAATGTCAGCCTCATAAAGGCTGCTGTTTGGACAATCAGGTAGCCTAGCCCCACACCATAGCTCACGCTGGACCAGCAATTTTGCCTTGCTGTCAATTTCTGATTTCTTTTCCTCCATTTCTTGGAGTTCTTTCATTCTTGGGCTGTGGTTGGTGTGGGCACAGGTATTAGGCCTTGTATGGCTTTCACCACCTGGATCAAAAACAAAATTGCAACACAACGTTTTGGGTAAATATGGCTCCATTTTATTTATTTATTTATTTTGTTAGTATATATCATATCAGTTGTGTGTTTTTTTTGTCTTTTTTTTTTTTTATTTGAAGTCGATTGGCCCTTTTTCCTTTTTCCCCCTCTTGATAAAAATAAACACAAGGGCGTCATCCATCTCCTCACCTATATTACATGGACAATTTTTTGACTCAAATGAATCAAAGAAGGAAAAATGCTTGAATTTGTTCTCCACTTTTCTCACTTTACCCCTCACATAAAATCAAAACAAACTATACAAATATTTGTTTTTTCTCTTTTGGGCTATAGACGAGGGTGTTGAAAAGCAAATGGGATCTTCTATTTCAAAAGGGTGCTGGGTCTAATAATCGCTATTGTGAAACGTATCATCATTTTGAAATACAAAATCTGGTTGGGATGGTAATTTATTTATTTATTTTGAGGAGTAAAAATAGTAGTAATCTGCATTGATGAGTGGTCCACTCCATAAATAAAAGTCACCATCCTCGTTTTAAGAGATCTGAGAGCGAAACATGGTTTCAATTTCCTGTGGAAGAGACAAACACACACATGGTAGAAAAAAAGCTCATCAGTTCTCGGTAGTCTCCAAATCAAAACTTAGGGGAATAAAAGATAAATCAAATTCCTTTAAAACAAACTAATCGCCAGAAGACTAAATTTATGGTCAAATCCTGTTATTCTTACTGCATCACGCATTATGAACTTGGTTCGCACATAAATCAACAAAATCCGCATAATCAAAAATTGGGCGAAATAATGAATGAAAGAAAAGGCAAAATAAAGAAAGAAAGAAATAAAAAACCAACCTGTTCAGGCCTGAGGAATACGACGTTTCCGAGAACAATCACACTCCCGGATTGATCAAGCATCTTAGCGAATTCAAGCGATTGATCGATGTTCGAGCAATCTTTTTGCACAAATCTCCAAAAATTCCGGATAAGAAACAAAATCCTTCTCAATTAGCCTAAGCCTAGACTTCACCGTCTCAAGCTGCGAGAGTTTGAGAATCTTCACGGCGTCCTTCACCGAGATCGTCTCCTCCGCCGACTCCATCTCCTCAGATGTCTCCGGCGGACGACGACGCCGGCCCCAGACAGGTCAAGCCGGATCCTCTGTCTGGCAATGTCCATCTCCCTGAGCTTCTCTACAAAGCTTTCTTGCCGGTCGGAAGAAACCCTAGCTCGGGGGCCGCCGCCGCCGCCGAGTGGTGGTGGAGGTATCGCCGGCATATGCCATCGTCGCCTGGGTCGGGGAGCGAGATTGGTCAGGGGCTTCGGATGGTTCAATGCTTTGGATAGCGCGGGTGGTGCACGGCGATGAAACGCAGCAGTTAGTTACGGCGGCGTTGGTGAATCTCGATATGCGAAGAAGGCGTTGAGGTAGCATTTTCTTGAACGCCATTAATGTAAAACAAGATTTTCGTGAGAGAATAATAATTGGAAATAAAATAAAAATAAATGAACCGTTTCGGGCCAGAGAAGGAAGCCATCATAGAGGCTGAAGTGGAGAAGCTGTTGAAGGCTAAGCACATACAGGAGATACAATTTCCTGAATGTCTCTCCAACACTGTGCTGGTCCCGAAGACTTTGGACGATTGGCGCATGT
>BMAC01000688.1:438442-451436 GCA_014905375.1 Phtheirospermum japonicum | reverse complement strand
TTTTTGCCTTCCTAACTATTACAACTTAATTTGTATAATCTCATTTTTCTTACGCAAACAAGATTCAATCACGGTATGAATTTTCCTTAATGCATAACCAGATAGGAGGAAGAACCTGCGACAATATGAGTTTCCTTAGCCGCAATAGAGTATGGAGAACAAGCTTTCTTCAACTCTTTATACCTCTCGATATCGAATTTTTCAGCCTTCATCAATCGTTTCTGCTTCGCCCCAAACCTGCTCTGATAAAACCCTTCAAAAGATGGCTCTATTGATGTCCTTAAAAAGAACCCATATCCACCCATGAAATAAATGGACGTAACATAGAAGCAAATAGGTTCCATTACATCCCATGAAAGTTCCCAGAATGTCAGCCTCATAAAGGCTGCTGTTTGGACAATCAGGTAGCCTAGCCCACACCATAGCTCACGCTGGACCAGCAATTTTGCCTTGCTGTCAATTTCTGATTTCTTTTCCTCCATTTCTTGGAGTTCTTTCATTCTTGGGCTGTGGTGTGTGGGCACAGGTATTAGGCCTTGTATGGCTTTCACCACCTGGATCAAAAAACAAATTGCAACACAACGTTTGGGTAAATATGGCTCCATTTTATTTATTTATTTATTTTGTTAGTATATATCATATCAGTTGTGTGTTTTTTTTGTCTTTTTTTTTTTTTATTTGAAGTCGATTGGCCTTTTTCCTTTTTCCCCCTCTTGATAAAAATAAACACAAGGCGTCATCCATCTCCTCACCTATATTACATGGACAATTTTTGACTCAAATGAATCAAAGAAGGAAAAATGCTTGAATTTGTTCTCCACTTTTCTCACTTTACCCCTCACATAAAATCAAAACAAACTATACAAATATTTGTTTTTTCTCTTTTGGGCTATAGACGAGGGTGTTGAAAAGCAAATGGGATCTTCTATTTCAAAAGGGTGCTGGGTCTAATAATCGCTATTGTGAACGTATCATCATTTTGAAATACAAAATCTGGTTGGGATGGTAATTTATTTATTTATTTTGAGGAGTAAAAATAGTAGTAATCTGCATTGATGAGTGGTCCACTCCATAAATAAAAGTCACCATCTCGTTTTAAGAGATCTGAGAGCGAAACATGGTTTCAATTTCCTGTGGAAGAGACAAACACACACATGGTAGAAAAAAAGCTCATCAGTTCTCGGTAGTCTCCAAATCAAAACTTAGGGGAATAAAGATAAATCAAATTCCTTTAAAACAAACTAATCGCCAGAAGACTAAATTTATGGTCAAATCCTGTTATTCTTACTGCATCACGCATTATGAACTTGGTTCGCACATAAATCAACAAAATCCGCATAATCAAAAATTGGGGCAAAATAATGAATGAAAGAAAAGGCAAAATAAAGAAAGAAAGAAATAAAAAACCAACCTGTTCAGGCCTGAGGAATACGACGTTTCCGAGAACAATCACACTCCCGGATTGATCAAGCATCTTAGCGAATTCAAGCGATTGATCGATGTTCGAGCAATCTTTTGCACAAATCTCCAAAAATTCCGGATAAGAAACAAAATCCTTCTCAATTAGCCTAAGCCTAGACTTCACCGTCTCAAGCTGCGAGAGTTTGAGAATCTTCACGGCGTCCTTCACCGAGATCGTCTCCTCCGCCGACTCCATCTCCTCAGATGTCTCCGGCGACGACGACGCCGGCCCCAGACAGTCAAGCCGGATCCTCTGTCTGGCAATGTCCATCTCCCTGAGCTTCTCTACAAGCTTCTTGCCGGTCGGAAGAAACCCTAGCTCGGGGGCCGCCGCCGCCGCCGAGTGGTGGTGGAGGTATCGCCGGCATATGCCATCGTCGCCTGGGTCGGGAGCGAGATTGGTCAGGGGCTTCGGATGGTTCAATGCTTTGGATAGCGCGGTGGTGCACGGCGATGAAACGCAGCAGTTAGTTACGGCGGCGTTGGTGAATCTCGATATGCGAAGAAGGCGTTGAGGTAGCATTTTCTTGAACGCCATTAATGTAAAACAAGATTTTCGTGAGAGAATAATAATTGGAAAATAAAATAAAAATAAATGAACCGAAGAAAGAATGGTTTGTTATTAGTTCGTTTTCGAAAGGTTTGCTAATGCGTTTGAATTGGTTCGATGAATTACTCTTCACCAGAGGTCTATATATAGCTAACCCTAAAAGCAAAAATAAATAATAAATTACTCATGACTAAATAAAAAGGAATATAAAGTTTATACTCTTTAGTCCGTAACAAATAAGATAACAATCTCATTCTTGAAAGTTTCTTTAAATTTACTGAGATTTTCAATGGTTGAAAAATACATCGAGATCGTTAGACACAGCCCAATAAAGTGGAATAAAATAGGTCAATTGTTGGTATGTATCTATATATTGGGAAACAAAAAAGTATGTATGTATGTATAAAAATACCGTCTAATGTATCGTGACTCATGCGTAGGTAACTATTGCTAGGGGAATAAATTAGTCAGCGGCCACGTGGTTGGCTAAGGATCGAGCCGATCATCACCGTCAGATTGGCGGACCAACAATAAATTGTCTTACACATGCTAATTGTTGAGAGGCGGTAACACAAGGTGGTGCAAGGTGATGAAATAGTCCAAAGTACGTAGGCCTGTTTGGTACGAGAGTACGAATATTAGAAATGAGATTCTAAATCTCAATTATCGTTTGTTTCGGAATTCAAAATTTTAACTCATAATCAACAATTTTTTATTTTTTACTTGTTCAAATAACAATTAAGGTGAATCTAATTGCACGCTCATCTCTTTTATTATATCATCATTATATTTGATAAAACCAAAAAAACTTAGAATAAAGTGAGACGTGAACCCCTTTATATAGACAAGAGAACTGTTCCCCAAGTTAGGGTTACCTTCTCCCACTATAATTCCATAAACACCCTGACCGACTTAAATTTAGAATTTCTCCTATATGCTAAGTTCTCATAAATAATAGATCTCTCGTCAAAATTACCATAATAGGCCTGGGCCTGTGATTCTTTTGATATAATTCGTCGGGACCCCACAATACCATCCATATTAGCCATTCGGGCCTAATATTTATAAAGCCCATTACCGAGCTATCAAATAACGCCGAGCTAATAAAACCATAAGAGGTCGCTACCCTATATGAGAGCTCACCCTCATACCTTCAGGTCGCTACTCTTAAAAACCAACTCGCCCACCTCTTAGAAGGAATGCTCCCTCTGAGAAATGAACTCGCTTACCATAAATACCAACATATAGCTTACATGAATATTTAGTGTCGTATCAGCTAATCCCCCATATTCTGGCTGATTGTGGTACGAAATCAGATAGAATATGCAAAAGGGTAAAAAGTATGCAACAACTAGAAACCACATAAAAACTAAATCATAAATCATAAAACTTTAATAAATCACCATGTAGCTTACAAAGACATCATACCACAACTCATGATAACCCAGCTCGTAATACTGAGTTATAGCACTGTTCATCCAATAAGATCTCGTCACATAAAATCGCGACCTCCGAAAAACCAGCTCGCTCAGTCCCCGGGAAGAATACTCCTCACAGAAGAAGAGGTTGCTTATAAGTCCCCATATTTGAACGACCTGAAATATCAATCGACCTGTAATCACAAAAATCATCCATTCCCGACTTACAGTCGTACGCAGGCACAATCATCAAAGAAAACACAATCATGAGTGTTCAAAAATTCAAAACACGTCTTCCCCTATCCATCACGTCTCTTTGAAGATTCATTAAATGCATCCTGACAGCATGTCAGAAACGTATCATCTCCCCGTTTTCTCGTAATATATTAAACGCACTAGGCCAGAAATGAAAGGCCCAAAATATTTCTAAAAAACCCTACTAACTTCCCGCCTTTCAAGAAACACCTTTCTGTCCCTTCAGCTTTCCACTTTACGCCACCCCCCAAAACACCTCATCTTCCTCATTTTTCTCACTTCACTCTAAAACTACGAGCAAAACATCATTATTCTCTGCAAAAAAGCTTTCTTTCTCGCAAATTTCTGCAAAAATTAAAAAGCATCAACGCTCGTCTCCAAAACCCACAACAACGAAAATGGGTAAGTCTCCTGATCTCTTCATATCGGCAGTTAATTTCAATTTAGTTACATAATTATTGCGTTTGTCGAATATTATTGTATTTATTATTCTCTCTTCTTTTTCTTCTTGATTAATGGCAAATCCAGCATCCTCTAACCCTGATTCTCAAAATCCAGACCTTTCTCCTGACTCCGATCCTATCGAAAACCCTTATATTTCAAAAAGAAGACTAAGACAAGCCCCTTCACCAGAACTGGGCCTATACGAAAAACCTGAAGGTGACGTCAGTTGGCCCGAACTTGAGGCCCAGACTAGGGCTTACACTGAGGCCCAAGCATTATTAGAAAACATACCTGAGGACCCCTCTCTAACCCAACTTGAGAGCGAGAAAATCCCAGATGGCATTCCCATAACCTTACCCAATGCACCCTTCACAACTCAATCTGGCCATTTCTAGAGAACCCGGTAACAATAGTACCCTCCTCTGCCGTTGCCAACCTGCTCCCTCTACCCCATGACACTAGGGCAATCGGGGACAATTATTGGGTACTCCCGAGCCCAGAAAAGTTTGAAGAACTCAAGCAATAACTCAACCTTCGTGCTACTGCTACCCTAGTTACCCCAAACATCCTTTAACTGGATCAAAACAATCCCCCTGCTGACCACATAGTGTTCTTTGACGAGCTACTGAGAGGAGGTTTTAGGTTTCCTACTCACCGTTTTTTTTATTCAAATTGCAAGTTTATTTAAAATTCCTCTCCTCTAGCTGACCCCAAATTCAATGAGGTTTGTGGCTGGATATATGATCCTATGTACATATTACAATGTCCAGCCCGACCCGGACTTTTTCCATTTCTATTTCCAAGTGAAATACCAAAAAAGCTCATTCTATATTTCAGCCCACCCTGGGTAACCCCGCTTTTTGGTGAATCCCTCATCAAAAGTGCCTGATTGGCGAAAAAGCTTCATTCTCCTCCATAACACCGAATCCTGGCCCTTTAACACCGATATACAATTTGATCAGCTCACTGAATGGAGTAAGTGCCCTTTTGACGTGGTGCGACTCACCAGGCGAGAGAAACCCTTTACATATGTAGGTCTCGATACTCGACCTCTCGAACACCCCCTATCCAGATCCGAATTTGGTAGGTATCCTTAGCTATAAACTTTCACACAACTTATATTATCAACAATACAACTTGATTTACCAATATCTTTTCTATTTGCAGATAACTTCATCGGCAACTGTATTTCATCAGGCTCGGAGGAAGCTACCCCGCTAGTCGACCCCAACCCTACAATCACCTTGGCGCCGCAACCTCTCATTGTGGACACAGATGAGGAGGTAGAGGTCGCGCTGGCTGCCAGGAATCGCGAAGAGGCCGCTGCTGCTGAGGAGCACCCGCCCCTCGCATCCATCCTTTTCAAAGGGAAGAGGACCAGTAAAGGTCGCATCTCTCCCCAACGAACACCTCCGGCTCCAAAATTCCGTCGTCTCCGTAAAACTCACGGAGTCCCCTCATCAAGCTATCTTGACTTAGAAAAGGAGCTAGCATAGTGCGATGATGTAGGGAAAATCTCGTCTCTCCTCCAAGAATTCACCCTGGCCCAGGTAATCTCATTTAAACTCACCTTCCCGTAACACAAATAATCATTTACTCATATCACTTTTAAATACAGATGAAGCCCCTGCTCGACAACCTATCCATTCAACTGCTGGCTCGGTCCAATGAGAGCGACCTCCAGAAGTCCTGGGATGAGCTGACAATCCAGGCAGAACAGCAAATGCAGCAACTGTCATTGACACAAGGCGACCTGGACAAAGCTTGTCAACAGCTGGCAGCTCGCGAGGAGGAAATAAACATGTTGAAGAGCCAGGTGGAGAGCGTGAAGGATGAGGTGGCCCGAGCAGCCAACGAATTCAAAGGCCAAATCTATAAGCAGGAAGAGGTAGTACAAATAACCCATGAACGAGGCATCGCCCAAGGTCTCCGCACCTTCTTGACGAGCGAGGTAGGCAATAGGTTCATGGATGCCTATCGGGAGGAGCTGTTATCGGCCTACAAGAACTCATCTCTATACTTTGGCAAGATGGCCAGAGGCAGCAGGGAATGGGTCCACAAAGCCGCAGAATAATCAAGACCCAGCTCGCAGCCATGAACGTCACGTACAACCCTGACGTCAAATCCATCATAAACAGCCTCCCGCCTCTCACTTTTTGGAAGGGCGACATAAAGCAGCCTAAAGACACCAAGTGGTGGTTGTCGTGCCACGACCGAGTTGCTTTGTCCGCCAAACTGGTTGCCGAGTGATTTGCATCTTTTTGTACATATTTTTGCTATCGTTTTTGTATCACGTTGAATGTGTTTCGCTTGCTTTTAGGTGTTTTAGGAGTCGAGTAGGCCATTTTTCGTTATTTCTAGGTTTTCGTATTTTTGTACATTTTATTATTAGTTTTCGTAGTTTTTCACTATTTCATTTTTCTATTGGCCGTAGGACGTCCAAGCGGGGCCCGCGCTCATTTGGGATCGTTGATACTTGACTCGGGAATGAACGGACAAAGCAAGGGAGCGCAACGGARGAGGCTCGATAAACCGYCGGACYTGAAAAGAACGAGGAATCGAGCCGGGTYCAGCAATCCAGTCGACAGACTGGAGTTCAGTCGATCGACTGCCCTTCTAGTCGATCGACTGGAACTCCAAAATCGACTGGATTCCAGGGAATTTTGGCATTTTGGACACTGCAGTCGATCGACTGCCGATGAGGTCGAATCGACTGCAGTCGATCGACTGGAACTCCGAGGATCGACTGAATTCCAGGGCTTTTGGCCGTTTTGACAAGAGCAGTCGATCGACAGGAGAGTTGACCGATCGACTGCCAGTCGATCGACTGCTTTACAGTCGATCGACTGAAAAGTAGATTTTTGCTGTTTTTGGACGATTTTACCCCTACGAATGTTTAAACCAAGGCAACGTCTTTTCACCGGACACAACTTGCAGCTGAGGACTTTTCCTCCCAGGAAGCTCCTCCAAACCATAACCAAATCCTTTCCTTTTCATTTTGATCAAGAAAAATCCTAGAAAGTAGTTAGTTAATTAGCTTTAGTTTAGTTAAGTGTTAGATCTTATTAGTTAAGTTGTTCAAGCTAAGTTTCAGATTTCCATTGTCAAGCTTTCAAGCTTTCCATTTCAAGCTTTTGTGGATCATACTCTTGGTAATATCTTTCCATTAATATAGTTTTATTTCCTTGATTATTTCATCTAATTGTGTGTTGATGTTTGATCGTAGTTTAGTTGTTCAACTGATCATCAAAACTCTTATTTTATAGCTTTTGAGCTTTCTAGCTTTTGAACTTATGCTTTTAAGTTGTTAAGTTGTTTAGATCAATTTCTTAGTTTTTAGAAGTTTCATATAATCTTCCTTTTTAAAGCTTTAATTTTTATTAAATTAATGTTGACTTTTTCAAATAAGTTAGACCTTAATTTTCCCTCCATTTTCCTTAATTTAAATTATAAGTTTTCTTAGTTAACTAGTTTAGATTAATCGTTTTTAAATAAGTTTTAATTTCCTTTTCATTTTCAATGTTTTTAAATCTTGTTTTTCCATATAAATCTTAGTTATAAAAACCGAAACCGAACAATGACTACTGCTTTCCTAGTTTAGAATAGTTAGTCGCTACCGACGATAAGAGCAATTAAGAAACCGACAAGCCGATAACATCCATCCTCGAGAGACACGACTCGGGAAGAACTCGCCGCCCTACAACTGGCTCCGTACTCTTGCGGAGACGGATTCCGAAACTAGCGCGTCGAGAATTCGTCGATCACCGAGCTAGACTCACCCCTCGAAGACTTTGTCCCTGGCTGTAGTAATGCTTGACTTTGTAACCTTAAACTCACATTTTCCAGCACCATTTTGCATGAATAATTATATCTTTTAAATTTATTGCATATTAAACTGTTACAACAAACCATCTCAAAGTACCAACAATTATGTTAATAATCCTGCAAGTCAAACCAAAAATAACAAGCTCACAAGACTTAACATCCTCATAATTTGTAAGTAAGATAACCAGAACCTGCAATCAAAACCTGCTTATTTAATATCACAAGTTCATGATAGGTCGCCTATACCATATAAATTGAACTTGTTTACGTCAGAAACTGCAAGACTCAGCAAGTTACATGCTGTATTAATAAAGCAAAGATGATCTTAACTCATATAAAGGAACATATAAGTCAATATGTCCTTCCTCATAAACTTAGCACAGATATACACAATTACAACAATCTGAGAAGTGTATGTAAGTCAAAACATATCCCTCCCAAAAGCAACCTCAAGCATGTAAACCAAGCATACTTAAAATCACATTACTCAACCATTCAAAACACCATAAAACTGTAAAATAGCTTTTATTTATAGTGGATAAATTCCCACCCCGGAGGGTAATAAAACAACCAACCGACCTATACAAGAATTGGTTTATGAAATAATCATCCGCCCTAAAGGGTACTAAAACAACCAGCCGACCTATATAAGCATCGGTTTATGAAACAATCATCCGCCCCGAAGAGTATTAAAACAACTAGCCGACCTATACAAGAATCGGTTTATGAAATAATCATCCACCCCAAAGGTTAATAAAACAACCAGCCGACCTATACAAGCGTCGGTTCACAAGACAATCATCCGCCCCGAAGGGTAATAAAACAACCATCCGACCTAAGCGTTGGTTATCAAAACAACCATCCACTCCAAAGAGTAATAAAACAACCAGCCGACTTATACAAGCGTCTGTTCTCAAAATAATCATCCGCCCCAAAGGGTAATAAAATAACCAGCCGACCTATACAAGCGTCATTTCACAAAATAAAAATAACACACGCCTACCTCATAGACCCGCCCCTCAGGCGTAATATTTCTTCAAATGACAAATATTCCAGCTTCTAGGTAGAGCTTTCCCTTGAGCGTTTTCAAGTATATATGCTCCCCCATGTAACACCTTGATCACTTTGGACGGTCCTATCCAGTTTGGATCCATCTTTCGGGTACTATGTATTGCATCAGCCCTCTTATATACTATGTCACCGACATGGAAGTATCGACGTTTAACACGCTTGTTGAAAGCTACCTGAACCTTCTGCTTGTAACGTTCCACCCGAGCAGCAGGCTTGTCTCGAATTTCATCACTTGTCTCAGTTGCTCCCCTCGCCAACCTTACATTTTCTTCCACATTGAATGTTGATAAACGTTGTGAGCCCCCCACTATTTCCGCTGGGATGACAGCTTCCATTCCATAAACCAGGCTAAACGGCGACTCACCTGTAGAGGTTCAGGGAGTTGTCCGATAAGCCCATAGAACTGATGCGAGCTCTTCCTCCCAAAGCCCTCCTACTTTTTCCAGTCACAGCTTAATTCCCTGCACAATAATACGATTAGTAACCTTGACCTGTCCATTAGCCTAGGGATGCACCACAGAAGAAAATTTTGGCTTCATCCCCATCTCCTTGCACCAATCCTGAATTTTCTTCCCGTTGAATTGGGTCCCATTATCCAAAACTAGCACCCGTGGGACACCGAATCCGCAAAAAATATTATTAAAAATAAAATACATTATGTCCTGCTCGCTTATGCCTGTGACCACCTCGTCTTCAACCCATTTCGTAAAATAATCGACCGCCACCACCAGATTTTAATTATTGCTCGGTGTTTTTGAAAAAGGGCCCATAATATCGATTCGCCATTGCGCAAAGAGACAAGGTGAGCTCATAACCATCATATCTTCAGCTGGCATATGAATGACCAGTGCGTGCATCCGACACTTTTTACAAGTCCTAACCAGGTCACTAGCCATACTTTTCATTCCTGGACAAAAGAAACCAGCCCTCAACGTTATCCCAACCAGCGCCCTGCATTTCACGTGATCACCGCAGTACCCCTCATGTATCTCTCTTAACACCTCCAATCCTTCCTCCTTGGCCAAACACTTTAAAAAGGGGCCAAAATGCAACCTTTTGTATAACTCTTCGTTCATAACACAAAATAGAAATAATGTAAACATTGGGTTGCCTCCCAAAAAGTGCCTTTTCTTAACGTCGTCGGCTCGACGTGATACCCCTCAATTCCATGGGGGTTTCGGTGGAGGTCTCCAAGTACACGGAGTCCCCATGACTTCATCCTCCTCAAATCTCACTCTTTTCAACGTCGGATGCTTAACCGGATCTTTTCGACTTGGTAGTGATTTCTCATAGGATTTAGCAAAAACAGTGTCGTCTATCACCACGTATGGAAGGTCATCGGTCGCCACCTTCACGAAAACTTCATCCTCGTACACCGCATCCTCCGTTGGGTGCTTAACTAGATCCTTCCAATTTTGTGCTGGCTTCTCATTAAAATTGGTCAATGTAGTTTCGTCCACCATCTCAAATGGAGGGATCGTAGTCACCACCTTCTCTAAATCTTCATCCCGCACAGGCGTCTCGTCATCCTCCTTCATCACTTGGTACTCGGTCCATGATGGCAATGGCTTTGCCTCGGCTTCGTCTTCGATCGGATAAACGATGGAATCATTCGTAGGCTCGACTTCGATAGGAGAAATGATGGAATTAGGAACATCATTTATAAGCTCAGGCAGACTATGGTCAACATGTATCTGCCTTGTTTCGTCTTCCTCTCTCTCGTATTCATCCTATAACTCAGGCGCTAGAACCTCTGGAGCTTTGAATTCCTCCACATCTTGCGGCATAATGGCACTAACGCTTCCCATATTCACCTCAGGCTCAAACGGCGATCATTCCTCTAACTGTACGTCCAAATGGCTTACGTGGTCCGCAATTGGACTCACTTGAGCTTCTAGATTTCCTAAACTGGATTGCATGTTGTGTTCATCGTGCTGCCACCCATCTATTTTCTGTTGGAGCTTCAAGATTTTCATCTCTATGTCTTTTACCATCTCTATGAGATCTGGAGACACTGTTTGTGTTTGTGGGCGATTATCATATTGATTCGAAAAGTCTTGTGCCCTTTGAAAATTTGGAGGGTCCCCCCATCTTGGCTCGTAAGGATAAGGGTCATACTCTCTTTGCCGGTTTCGATTTGCTTCAATCCTAGCTCGTAGCGTTAGACAATCATCGGTAACATGATCAAATGTTTGACATAATCTGCATGGTCGYACTGGAGGGATCCTTTCCATACACTACTGCAGAAACCCTTTTTAACGGCGGTTTTTTTTCATGTTTAACGACGGTTTTTGAACCGCCCTTGTATCGACCGCCGTTAAAAATAACGGCGGTTCTTAAAAACTGCCGTTGAAAAGGTAAATTAACGGCGGTTTTTCAGGCTTTTTTAACGGCGGTTTTAAAACCGCCGTTGAATAAACAGATTCGACGGCGGTTTTTAAACCGATGTTAAATCTCATATTTTACGGCGGTTTTTAAAACCGCCGTTGCAAAGGTACATTAACGGCGGTTTTCAGGCTTTTGCAACGGCGTTTGTAAAACCGCCGTTGTCTAAACAGATTCGACGGCGGTTCCCGCAACCGATGTTAAAGCTTATATTTAACGGCGGTTTTTCTAACCGCCGTAAATTGGTATATTCTGCGGCGGTTTATAAACCGCCGTTAAATATATGCTTTAACATCGGTTTCAGGAACCGCCGTAAATTTTGTGTAATTTCACGGCGGTTATTAGAATCTAGATTAAAATACTTACATCATATTGAATGTGAACGTACGTTTTGATTCTAAGTATGAAATAGATTGTTTTAATAAATCAAGGACTAAATGTAATTTTTGAAATTGGGACAATAGATTGTTATAACGTCATTGGTAAGCTTGGTAGCATTTTGGATTTGTTTTTGGAGTTTTGTTCTAAACACGAATTATATTATTTAATTTTGTGAAATTAGGAACAACAAATTTGAAATGGTTATAATGTATAACGGGTATTGTTATAATGTGTTATAATATATATTTTTTTTTCATAGTGTTGTGACCCCATTTAAGATGTTGAGTGGTGCGCAGTTGAGTAAATCTAAGCAAGGGGTTGATTGGATTTTTCCAAAGGTAATGTATTACGTTTCTTTGAATATATTTGGTTATATTTTTATGATCGTAAACACATCATCGAAGGGTTTATTTCAATGAAACCTTATGTTTATCTCACAGTGTAATAAACAAGATGAAGTTTGGGAGTCGGGTTATTATGTCATGCTTTGGATGTGGACTATTGTTCGAGTGGGTATTACGGAAAATTGGCAAGAGGTAATATTTATAATATTTTATTTTATAGCAAGAATTTTGATTCTTTTTTTTTTTTAAGTTTCATTATTGCTAAAATCGTATATTAAATATTATTTGCAGATGTTTAGTGACCAACCATTTAGTGCTGATAATATCAAAGAAATACAAGAGCAATGGTCGAGATATTTCATTGACATTTATGATGGATGATTGGGGTATGTAGTATATGTATACTCTTGAAGTTTAGGTTTCATTGTGAATTGTTTTGGATTGTTATGAAGTTTGGTTCCATTTTGGATTGTTATGAAGTTTGGTTCCATTTTGAATTGTTATGAAGTTTGGTTCCATTTTGGATTGTTTTAGTTGTGGATGATGAATTGTTTTCGTATTGGAGGATGAATTGAATTGTTTTAGTTGTGGAGGATGTATTGAATTGAATTGTTTTTTCAACTTGGTTGCATTTTAGATTGTTCAATTTGTGTATGAATTTGGTAGTTGTGGATGATATTGGAGGGATTTAATTGTTTTTCAGTTTGGTTGTATTTCAAATCAGCATTCAATTCAATTAATTTCGAGCAGGGAAAAAAAACTGGTAGAAAAACAGGCCCAGCCAGTTTATTTAAAAAACTAAATTAACATCGGTTCTAATAACCGCCGTGAAATTACACAAAATTTACGGCGGTTCCTGA
>BMAC01000688.1:392635-423126 GCA_014905375.1 Phtheirospermum japonicum | reverse complement strand
CGCCCCTTCTATGTCGGTTAAGCACTTTCCATAACTGTGTCCTYCACTTTRTATACCGYTTTCCTCGCAGAAATAGGACTCCCAGCGCCAGGKTGGGCGGGCGCGMGCGGCATGGMCGAGTRAGGGTCGGCAGTGCTCGCCAGGCTGGCAGGCTCGCTGGATACTATAACGGTTCTTGACTGGCAGTGATGTTAGCTGTTTCCTGCTTTCTATAACGGTTGATCCCAACGATAACCCATCTAGAAAGTCCAGAATCATCCTTTCTTTGCCAATTCGCTCGTTTTGTCTCTCGTTTCCTCGTGCAACTCTCATGCATTCTTCAACTCACCAATTTAGAACCTAGTTACTGCAAAATAGATCAAAAACACACAATTGGTGCTCGACTACTCATAATAATAAATATGCGAGAAATAAATATATATAAGAATATTAAGCACATAAAAATATAAGAATTAAACCATTAAATAAAGCACAATTTCTCGCCTATCATTTATCAAATGTGTCTGCTGCTTCCTTGGTCCATTCAAACTTGGATCCTTTCCTGAGCACCCTAAAAAAGGGGACACCCTTCTCTGCCGACCTGGAAATGAAACGATTAAGACCTGAAATCTGACCTGTAAGCACCTGCACTTCACGCAACGTTCGAGGATGTGGCATTTCCAAAACATCCCTAAACTTTTCAGGGTTAACTTCGATACCTCTCTCTGTTACCATATATCCCAAAAATCTCCCAGATCGCACGCCGAACGCACACTTTTTTGGATTGAGCTTCATCCCGTACTGTCTAAGTATAACAAAAGTTTTCTTAAGTCCTCCACATGGGACTCTGCTTTCCTGCTCTTTACCAACATATCATCAGCGTACACTTCCATTGTGGACCCCAACAGATCCTTGAACATCCTATCCACCAGCCTTTGATAGGTCGCCCCTGCATTCTTCAAGCCAAAAGGCATAGACACAAAAATAGTATGTTCCCGTTGAGGTGACAAAACTCACCTTAGGTTGATCCTCCTTTGTCAATGGTATTTTTTGATACCCTTATGAAGCATCCATCATGCTTAATAATTCGCACCCCGAGGTTGAATCCACTAGTTGATCGATCCGCGGCAGCGGATAATGATCCTTCAGACATTCCTTATTTAGATCGAGAAAATCCACGCACATCCTCCACTTTTGCGCTAGTTTAGGTACCATTACAACATTAGATAGATATTCCGGGAACTGGATTTCCTGAATATGGCCCGCTTTCAACAGTTTCTGCACCTCCTCCTCAATTATTTTGTCCAGTTCAGGCCCAAAATACCTTCTCTTTTGCTTGACCGACCTCGCCTCCGGATCTGCATTCAAGTGGTGTTGGGCGACCTTTGGGGATACCCCTATAAATTCTCCATCCTCAAAGGCAAAGACATCTCTAAATTCCCTTAGTAACCCTATCAGCTCCTCTCTCAGTGTTCCCGTCATTAGTGTTCCAATTTTCGTAGTCTACTTTGAGCGACTTCCTCCCACAAAATCTCCATCAACACTTCATACGGTTGAACCGAGTTTTCTTGTCTCTCATCTTCTTTTAACTAAGTATGCCCTCTTTCACTTCTTCACTTCTTTATCGTTTGTTCTCACTCAGGCCTTTTCTAACTGTCATCTGGTAACATGACCTAATGGCCTGCTACTGAGACACAATCTCCCCCACTTTATCTCCCACCGGATACTTTATACTCATATGATAAGTAGATGTTACAGCATAGAATGCATTAAGGGCAGGTCGTCCTAATATCGCATTGTACGCCGATCTCCCATGAACTATTAAAAACTTCAAATCTTTCTTTGCCTGCAATTCGCCTCTTTCGAACACTACTGAAAGTGTTAAATCCCCCTACGTAATCACGTGTGCTCCATTAAATGCGTATATCAGTGTTTAATTATTTTGATTTATTTATAATAAATTAGTAAATTAGGTTTGCAATTCTTTCAATTGGTATCAAAGCGGTCACTTGACAGCACTAAGTGTTGATACTGGGTGTTACAAGATTATAGATTTGTTTATTATTTCTGTGTCAAACACATATATTTAAATATAATCTTATGTGTTTTAATCAAACTATTATTGCTACAGCAGAAGAAAGATTGAGGACTACTCCCTTGATGAGGACACTGAGGTTATTAAGGCTTACATGGAGTTGTATCAAAATTAGGTCAAGTTGGTTCAAAAGACCAAGATTCTTACCAAGGATAACAAAGGATGAGCATAAGGTATCTATCTCTCGCGCTAGGAGGTTCTTCTCACGATAAAAGATGAAGAACGTAGTAATGTAAAATATAAACTTGACTCTTTTATTCAGTTATTGAAGAAGACGAGTACCGGTAAGGCTAAACTTGATGTTTTCTTATCTGGTGATAATAAGGCCGTTGCTCATTTTAGGACTCCTCTTTTTGTCAAACCAAAAGCGTTGTGTGTTTCACTAACATTTTCAAGCCAAGCATGCCTAAAGCCTTTAAAAAATCAAAACGCCATAATCGTAAATATATTTGTCATCATGTTTATGCCCGACCATATTAGACCTTATTATAAAGTTAAAGCTGAACTTGCTTATAAAAGGTCTAGTTGTCTAATCATGGTCTCCATGTCGGATAATCCCAGTAACACCCACACCAACATATCTCATAAACTCAAACTTGTTTGGCTTCACAAATCTGATGTTAGGTATAATAGTGTTTATACTTATTTTAAACATATGATTGTAGGGTCATGCTACTTTTTATAGTGGTTTCATGTGTCATATGGCATGAACTCGTAAGTATTTGACAAACTTTGAGATATATAATGGAGAAAAAGTGATTTACAGAAGTGGATATCACGGGTAAATCATTGATAAAGGGATATTAAATGTTGAAGGCCTTCCAAAGATTCATAATGTGCTTCTTGTTGATGGACTTATGGCTAATTTGATTAGTATAAGTTAACATTGTGATAGAAATATGAATTTGTAATTTGATAAACAAACTTGTAAAGTTTTTGATGATTAAAATGTTTATTTTCTTATAGGTACAAGGATGATGGACAATTGTTATCTTCTTTGTAAGGAAGGTGATGCACATGTTTTGTGTATGGGTATTTTTGCTAAGATTCATCATAAAAATCTTATTTCAGACTCTTTTCAACCTTTTCCCTAGGCCTGGCCACGGTTCTGGAACCGCCGGTTACAATTCTAAAACCGTTGGTTCCTTGTTCTCCAAAATAGAGAACTGTACTTATGATTCCGATTCCAAAATCAGAACTGACGATTCTGGCTATGGTTTCGGTTCTAGTTCCTTCAAGGTTTTGGCTCTGATTTTAGCCAAAACCGTTTATTTTTTACCAGTGTAAAAAAGTCAATTGGTGGCACTTCAAAACACTCATAAGTAGTGCTTTTGGACCATTATTTTGCATGTAATTGTGTTATTTTTCTCGTGTTTTTAATTAGGTTTTAGTGTTGTTTATAGTGGTTCCGAGTCGAGTTTCGTTAGGTTATTAGGTTATTTTCTCATTTTATTATTTTCGTGTTTCTTTTTTATTTTACACTTAATTTGGTTAAATAGGTTCAATTAATTGAGGTTTGGTTAAATTCTTGGGTTTTTATGTTCAAAATTCTCATTTCATAGGTGGCTCAAGGATTTGAATTCAACCCAAGGCATGAGGCCCAAAACTCAAGCCAAGCCGTGCCAAAATTCGCGCCAAGAGCAAGCTCCAAATGGCAAAAATTCTGGAATTTTAACCAAGGCATGTCAGGTGAAGCCAAAACTCATGCCAGCCCATGCCATGCCTTGCCCAAACTCGCGCCAGGCAGCGCCAAGCACGCCCGCGTGCATGCAGTGCCCGCAGGCGCTCAGCAGCTCCCGCATGCCTGCTCGAATCCACCCACCCACGCCCTGCCTGCCCCAACGCCAGGCGACGCCAAAATGCCTATGCCCGCCCACGTGCCTGCCCATGCCAAAAACTCATACCCGTCCCAGTGCCAGCCCCCAAGCCAAGTTCCATGCCACACCCTGCCGAGCAGCGCTCATCCCTGCCGAGCCAGCGCCCACCTGCCGAGCCAAACTCGCCCATATTGCACCAACCCCGAGCCACCTCGAGCCAAATCAAGCCAAAAGTCTAGCCAAGTGGCTAGCAAGGCCATTATGGGTCAAACTTGGTCAAACCCAGGAAATTCAAGCCTTTAAGGCTAATTTGGCACATTTAACCCCAATTAAAATTAGTATAAATAGAATCTACTCTCATTTTGTAATCCATCACTCATTGTACAAACTCTTGCATGGGTTTGGAATTAATTTCTCTCTCTAGTTCTTAGATTTATTTTGAAGCTTTTCCTTGGGTTTGTAAGCCTAAGAAGAATTCAATCCATCACATGGATTTTTGTTTTGGATTGCAATTTCATTCAAGTTTGTTATTCCTTTCCTTAATTCAAGTAAGCTATCATTTATTCCCTTCCTTGCTCTTCAATTTCATGATTGTTCTTCAATTTATGCATTTTTCCTTAGCTCTTAGATTTATTGTTGGATCTTGTGAATTGGCTATGGAATCTAGGTAAGTGACACATCTAGATCATAGATCGAGTCCTTGATTGTTTTTATTTTGAGTATTTCATATGCTTTATTTTGGTTTTTATTTTCATGCATGGTTTATGTTGAATCCTATATCTACTCTTCGTTTCTAGTTATTTCTCGTAAAGTTTTGAACTTTCACGTCAACTTTTATTGCTCTTTCCATTGGTGCTTTCACTTTTTGTTAATTTGCATTATTTAGATTTTTATGATCATGCAAGCATAGTTGTACCTTAGGTTTTCATTCTTGTACTTAGTGAGACTTTGCTTTTTATTGCTTATTTTATTTTTGCTTGCTATTTACATTAGGCATACGCACGAGGCATACGAAATACTTGCATTTACATTTCCTAGTTAGTTTATTTTCATAATTTCTCGTCATTTTCATTTATATTTCAAGTTAAAAACCCCTTGATTCTTACATTCGAATTGAATTCCGATAATACCAAGCCAAGATCCCACTTTTATTTTCAACACCACTAAAAAACCACTCTTCAACCATCACTAATTCGAGTGACAAATTAAAACAAACTAATATGAGTGGTGGTTAAAATTGTCTCTTATAAGATAGGTAGGTGGAACTTATTAGTATTAAAGTCACTAATAACGATACTTTTTGGTGTTGAACCATCACTAATAATAACACAAGGTGAGTCTGATTAGTTGGAAGCATAACAAACACAATTTATGCACATTTTGGGACTTATTTAGTTATGTTTAAATTACTTTGTGTTCAAATATAACGTCTTTTAACTTAGTTTAATATAACTTGGGCGTTATTACGTATTTGGTATGTTTTTGTTATTTTTGAAGGATTTTGAAGCTTACTTGGACTTAAAGATGATAATAATGAAAACTTGGATCAGACCTAAGGAAGAAAAGAAAACATGGAACCAAGTCTAGAGCAAGCCCACAAAACCACTAAGCCAGAGGACGCTGAAAGCCCACTATAAACCTGAGTATAGGTCGATAGTTGGTCGCTACTGGAGGCCATTTTTCATGATAAGTTTTATCGACCAGGATATCGGTCAATAACCAGGTCGATAATGACTTAAAGTGTTATAAAACATTACAATCTTGAAGTTAAAGGTCGTGATTTTAATTTGGCTATAAAAGGGTGGAAGGAAGAGGTCCAGATACATCAATCGTTTGGGAAAAATATCATCTTATCATATTATCATCCACCATAATCTAGTTTTGATTTTATTTTATTTTTGATAAGAATCATCGAGTTGGAGAGTGAGAAACAACTGGAATCACCGATCGACATCAATCATTTTGGTTATTTATATCCTTAAATTTCATTATATATAATAGGTGTTCGATGAATTTTGTGAATGACTTGTTGAACATGTGTGGTTAAGTTTCTTTATTCTGGGGTTTGGGGCAATGATGATTAAATAGTGTTATGATATTTCTTTCAATTGAAGTATGATCTCTTTATTATTTTCATGTTTTTATTTCTTGATCATGAGTGATAAGTAATTGCTTGTGTTTCTTATGTTTTGATTGATTAATGACCTTTTAAAATCACTAGCTTGATTAATCAAAATTCGAAATATGAGATTTATCAATATGCTTTCAGACATGAAACACTTTAATCAACAAGATCGAGAGGTTTGAGATTAATAGTGAAGTCGTACAAACCTTCAAAAAAGTCTTTAAGGTCGTACAATTTTTTTTATACCTTTTGGAGTTCTAAGTATTATTTCAAACGGGCACATTGTTTCATGCTTTGAATCTAGATTTTAATCATGTTGAGAGAATTAAACTACTATTGTGATTGGATTATAACGAATTGAATCATAATAAACTTGATTGATTGAAAAGGAATAACATTAGAGTATCATTGTGAAACCAAACCTTGAAATATTCCCTATCATTTGAATTTCTCAAAACATTGTATAAAATATATTTTGTTTTATATAGTTTATAATTTATGTTAGTTTACAATTGTCTCATTTACCGATTGGATAAAACATATTATATAAATTATATTACGTGTCGAACTTAAATCGTATATGGTCTTTGTGGGATTCGAATTTGCTCATTTCATACTACATCTACAACGTATACTTGCGGTTAGGTACAGTATTTGACGAATGAGTTTTTATTACTTAAACCAATTCATAGTAAAATAGGGAGCGGTCAAGTTTTTGGCACCGTTGCCGGGGACCATTGAGTTTAAGTTAGATAATAATATAATTGATGAAATATTATTACTATAAACACTTTCTATCTTTTGATTAGAGTTTATATTGGTTAAGTTACAGGTGGTGCATGCATACACGTTCTAAAGGGGAACCTTTATAACCCATTTACCCGAAGATCAAGGCAACTTATAGGCGAAACATGTCCAAACAAGTGAGAAGCAAGATGCCTGGCACACTGTGATGGTTGACTAGGACACACATGCCCAATAAAGTCCCGAGTCACATATGCGCACTCGCATCCCGCTGTCTTCGAATCGGCCGACCATAGCGCATCACAATGGTTGACCAGGCACCAAGTTGCCGACGCGCACTCACGTCCTGCTTTATTTGAGTCGGTTGACCATGGCACACCATGATGTCCAACCACGTCCTGAGTTGTTAGCATGCACTCTCTCCTACTATCCTAGAGTCGACCGACTATGGTGCACCATGATGGTCGACCAAAACACGCGTAGCCGACCAGGTCCCAAGTCACCAGCATGCGCTCGTACCTCGCCAGCATTATGTTGGCTGACCGGGGTGCGTAAGATCGTACATGTCTCGTATCTCAAGCTCGCCCTTGCATCTCGCCTTTCCAGTCGACCGACCAGGACATGCACAACTGACTAGGATTAAGTTTCAAGTGCGCAATCACACAGCCTCTTGTCAACTACGAACTGGCCAACCAGGACGAGCAGTGCCGAACCAAGTCTAAAATCAACATGTGCACCTCAGTATATCACCATTATAATTTGGCAAATTCATCTAGGCCAAGTGCTCAGTGAGTTATTGAATTCAACCCGTCACGCACCGCCATTCGGAGTTAGGCGTAAAGGGTAAAAATGACTCGGCCAAACTTGAACAACCACAAGGTAGAATCAGCTCGGCATTAAGGCTAGATGAGGATGGGTTTGAGGAAGTGGAAAATATTTAATCATGGTTAACGAACCTAGTTCAGAAATAGCTAATAGCCATTGAAGCAGCGCCATGTGTCTTATTAGGGTTAGGGTTTTGGTTAATTTTTTTCTAAAGAAAGTCGGTGACCACTAAGGTGGTGACATGCGTCCAATTAGGGTTTGGAAGGAAAACTATAGATATTCTCTCCAAGAGAGAGAGAAAGGATCATAATACTTATAGAGAGAAATAAATAGAGAGTTTTAGAGAGAGAAATCTTGTGTCAAGATATTCAACACTTGTAAAAGGATCCGGTTAAGGCTGATCCAAACTGAGATTTTGGAATAAAAGTCATGCACTTTTCCCAACCCGTTTCTCACCTATTTCGGTGTTGATTTCCATGTTTTTTATATTATATTTTCTTAGGCTACTCTTAGGTTAAAAAAATATTTGTTTGCTTCAATGATTTTCTCTTCTAGATTATTGTGGTCCTGTATGTCTCTATGTAGTTTAGTTCTGAGATTTAATGTTACTTTGTATTTTTTAGTTTTTTCTTTCTCCTTTCTTATTTTTTCTTTTTTTGAAAACTATTGAAGCTTAATTAGTGTTTAAAGGTTTTTCTTCTTGATATATTTGTTGAAATGAATATAATTAATTAGTATAAGAATACATATATTTTTGTAATGATTGATGAAACTTGCGGCTGAAAATAAGTCCTAGGCTCACTTCTCGAATATATGTTGGAACTTATTTTTAAATCAAAATTTTTCTCTATAAATATATGCCTCAGCCTCACTTTGATATGGTGTGCACCAAGTCATGATAACTAGATACTCAGGGGCACAAAGTGTTGGGGATTAATTTAGTTATTTTCTACTTTTAGTGATAAATTAGGATTTAGGACCATAGGTTTAGAATGTTAATAGCTATTATTGTCTCAAAAAGACACATTTTTCTTTATCATGGACATAGTTTGAAAGACAGGTCTTCAATTGTCTCTGCTTTACAGCAAAACATTTACTGACCTTGAATTATGGTCAAGCTTGAATTTGATATAATTTGGTTCAATTGAAATCTTCTAATATCAACTTGGTGTTTAACTTAAAGCTACTCTCAAAATCTCTATCCGGAGAGACACATTCTTGGCGAAGAAACGCATTCTTGGCGAAGTGACGCTTACTAATTGAGCATTTATATGGTTGAGTCATTTTTGTGTCTTGTGTATTTATTACATTGTTGAGAAAGAACCACATACTTCGAAGTTTGAATAGTTTACTTGTCGGGTTTTTACATGTTTATGCCCTCTTGTGTATGGAGTTGAGTTTTTGTGCATCGTCTAAAACCTGCCTATATATATATACTCAATACTCACTCGTGAAAAGATTGTAAAGCTCTAAAAGTTCTTTTGATTTTATCTCCAAAACACAGTGCAAAATAGTGAGTAGCCTTTTAGGAATTATCGGCTTTGCTTGCATTTATATGGGAATTTCATTTAGTAGGCTTGAGTTTGCTCGTACATGATTAAATTTGGAAATGACCTCGAGGCACATATATCACCCTTATTCCAGCCATATCCAAATGAGCCCCCTTGTGCCTATGCCTCGTTTCTTGTCAGCCGAGCTCGATTTTAGCTCTTATATCTTCATAAATTGTGAGGAGAGAGTGTATGTTGTTAGTTGACTAGAAATGTGTGGGAAATCAATTGTGGGTTTTGAGTCTCTTATATTCATATTTAAAAAAAAAGAGAAGAAGAAGAAAGAAATAAAAAAAGGGGGAGAACAACAAATAAACTCTAACACAAATCATGAGAAGTGATAAAGCAAGCGTTCGAGTTAAATGCCTAATGATTAAAAGGCTAATTTTAGTAAAAATAAGTGAATTCAAAAATCTTCTAAGTGTTGTGAAATAAAGTCGAAAAAGTGTGTGAGTGTACGAAAGGGTTTCGAATGAAAGTTTGGCAATTTGGAAAGGGTGAAGCGATTGTAATCTTTGAGTTTTAGAAGTTAGGGTTTTGTGTGTTATGATCACGTTTGATCGTGTGTTAGCCACTATATCCATATATTCCATACCTTACCAAAGAGCCAACATTACAACCCAAAATAAAGACCTCTTTCGATTCTTATTTGGTCATGTACAATGGGTGATTTTGAGCTCCGATTTGTGAAATCTTGACAAGGTGCATGCATTGTCCGGTTTGAGCGTATACACGTCCCATATAAAACAAACACTTAAGAGAATTGAGCGAACACCCTCAAAATTCCACTTGAGAGGAAGTCATTGATTTGTTTTTCATTTGAGAAAGAGTAACACGTGCAATACTTGGCGATAACGAGTTTATGTTGATACTTCTTTCATCATAATTAGGATAAGCACAAGGACTTTTCTTTTTACATAATGTCCATTGCATGTACATTCTCAGTTCTTTTTGTTGTTCGAGGACGAACAAACCGATAAGTGTGGGGTGGTTGTTTTGCATGTAATTGTGGTGTTTTTCTTGTGTTTTTAATTAGAGTTTAATGTTTTTTATAGTATTTTTGAGGCGAGTTTCGTTAGTTTGTTAGGTTGCTTTATTATTTTTTTGTTTAAAGCCTTATGTATACGATATTGGTGATGTTTGGGTGATCTTGGGTTTTTAATTTCAAAATTCTTATTTTGTAGGAGGCTTAATGAATTGGATCCGCGACAAGACGTGCTGGCATGTGCCTAGGTTCGAGCCAAGGCATTGAGGCCCAAAATCCGTGCCAAAATAAGAAAACCAAGCCGAAAGCAGCCCAAATCGATTGCCAAAATCGACTGAGAACAACCAAATCAACTGAACAACAGAGGCTGACCTGTATCGACAGCAAGGCAGTCGATCGACTGCTAACCTGTCGATCGACTGAAAGCAACCCAAATCGACTGCTCAACAGAGGCTGGGACGTTGGAGAAATAGGGCAGTCGATCGACTACCTTTTAGTCGATCGACAGGTAGTCGATTGACTGAAACATTACCGATCGACTGCTTCACAGGAAATTTTAGGATTTTTGGCATTTTGATGATTTTGCCCCTGCGAACATCTATATAAACCCCACATCTTTCCCCAACAAATACGTCCACTCTCTTCCCAACTCTTGCATGGGTTTGGGATTTATTTTCTCTCTCTAGGTTTTAGATTTAATTTCTCCCTCTAGATCTTAGATTTAATTTCAAACCTTTCCTTGGGTTTGTAAGATCAAGAAGAATGTAAGTTATCAGTTGGATTTTATTTTGGATTATAATTTCATTCAAGTTTGTTATTCCTTTCCTTAATTCAAGTAAATTTTTCATTATCTTCCTCCTTGTTCTTCAATTTCAAGCTTGTTATTCAATTTATGCATTTTGCCTTAGCTCTTAGATTTATTGTTAGATTTGTGATTTGATTTATGGAATCTAGGTGAATGACACACCTTGATCATAGATCGGGTCCTTGATCATTTTTATTCTAAGTATTTCATATGCTTTATTTTGATTTTTATTTTCATGCATGGTTTTAAGTTGAATCCTAGATCTACTCTTCGTTTCTAGTTATTTTTCGAAAATTTTTTAACTTTCACGCCAACTTTTATTGCTCTTTTTATTAGTGCTTTCGATTTTTGTTAATTTGTATTATTTAGATTTTCATGATCATGCATGCATAGTTGTACCTTAGTTTTTCATGCTTGTACCTAGTTGTTTCTTTGCTTTTTATTGCTTATTTTGATTATTGCTTGCAATTTCAATATGGCATACGCACGAGGCATCTGAAATACTTGAATTTATTTTCATAGTTAGTCATAGTCTTAGTTTATTTTTATAATTTTCCATTTATTTTAGTTTTCCTTTTAATTTCGCAGCTAAAAATTCATTGATCCTTAAAATCAATCGATTTCGATAATACCAAGCCACACATACCTTATCTATACCACACCCACAAAAACCTTTAAAACAGATACCATCGGTGATACTCCCCCATCACGAAATAGGAGGCAGGCGGAAGTAAGAACTTTTAGCATTATGGTGTATTGTATCGTAAATGATGCTTAAAATTAAATGAGATCTTGTCAAATAATTTTTTTAATAATCGAACAACCAGAATACATTGGTAGCTTGATCACACCTATCGCCCAATTTCTAGAAATTCACCTCCATTAATGGGATATTGCCCTCGGAAGCATTGAGCACTTGTGTATAGTAAGTATGATCATTCCTCATGGTATAATATTTGTTCCAACAATGGGAAAATGAAGATTTCTCACTCCCCAATATGGCACTCACCTCACTCGAAAATCTCCAGGAAAGAACGAATTAGACTCTCGACTCTCAAGAGCATCAGTAAGTCATATGAGCTTTCAGAGGTCAGCGGGCGATTGATGGCGAGGCCGGATCCTCATGATGACAATTGAGATAGGAGAATGATTCCATCCAGATCGATAGGTTAGAAGAGCAAGTGGGCGAGTTTCATGAAAATCATGTCAAGATGCGGCGGGATATATAAATAATGATAGATGATTATGGGTCTGTAATAATATTTTATATTATCTCGATGTAATTGCATTTGTATGGACCTCTTTTGCAATCATGTTAATGATGTGCTACAAATGAGTTGATGTTTGAAAATTTTATATATGTACAAAACATATACTTGAAAAAGGTTGTTACCACCTAATTGAGAATTCTTTATTTTCTTGTTTTTGAAATAAATGATATGCTTGTGAGATTGAGACCTTTTTAACTGATAAATCTTAAAAGCAGTCATTTTCTTTCTTGAGTGAATTATTGATCATGTGTGTGTATATTTATAATTTGATTTGGTTTTGTCTCGAGGTTGTAAGTATACAAATTAACTTGAAAATGATTTAGGAAATCTTTGAAAACCCGATTCTGGCCATAAATTACTATAAATAAGATTATCCCAAGTTAGCCTCCATTTGAGCTTTTATTTCCCATTCTTTGATAGCCATGATATAATACATGCTCTTGAGAAGCCTTATTAAAAGTTTTTTTTTTTAGCTTTTTTGTGGAATTTGAGAGTTTAATATTTGTGGTTGAATTAAGTTAAATGATGTTGGGTGAATCAAACTTTTTTGCACTTACTTTTTATTTTAGAAAAGTTCGCCTACAAGAGAATGGAGCAATTGTAAGTGGAAAGCTTGACTCGAGCCGAATCTCTCGAGGAAGACTAATCGGAAGCAATTCTCTTGATTGATTCACGAATGAGAAAACAAGGAAATGCTACGCTAAACACGTGATAGTTTTGATTTTTAAAAGTATTAATATCTAAGACGGTATTTTAAATGACGAGAAATGAAATCAAAAACTTTGAAAAGATTAATAAAATGGGGGGTTAGTGCTCTAGGATCGTCTCCAAGATCAATTAACATAAACAAAGCAATAAGATATTATAATAATAAAACAAAANAGAAAATGATTTACACGACGAGCAATGAAATTAAAAACTTTTAAAAGATTAATAAAATAAGGGTCTAAGGATCTAGAATCGTCTCCACGATCAATTGGCATTTCGTCAAACACTTAATCTACGAGTTGAGTTTGTCAATCTCAACTTGTAAATTAAACACCCAACAATGCCAATTGATGGTTCTAAACTCATACTTGACCCAAGAGTTCTAAACACAAATCATCAATAAATGTAGCAATATAAACTCAAAACTAGCATGAACATGGTTAATAAAAATCTTGGAAGAAATCAACAATAGAGAATGAACTTTTAAGAACAACAATTATTATCATATGAATTTCTGAGAATCAAACACCTAGAATCATGAGACATTGCAAGTAAATGAACTATAAAACAATAACATCACAAACCTAATAAGAAAGCTCATAAACAAAGCAATAAGAAATTATAATAATAAAACAAAATAAATGGAAATCTTACTAATTAAAATTGGAGAGTTTCATCATTCAAACAAAAATAATAAAAGAATTGAGACTATGTTGCGTCCAACATCCAAGCAATGCGTAAAGATCTATATTCTACTAAAAGCTAAACAACTGGAAATTTATGAACAAAAATGGAAAAGCTGAGGAAGAAATAGAGACATTCAAACCCTGGGGGTGGGGGGTGTTCAAAAACTCTGAATTATGAGAAAAAGGTTTATAAGGGTGAAAGTGTGGGAAAAATAGTCATTTTGCCCAAAATGACCAAAACTGGCCTAAACACCGATGCTGAGAAATAGCCCCATCGATGGCGCATCGTCGACTAGCCATTGATGGCTCGTCGATTGGGCATCGATGGCGCATCGATCGGTGGTTGTACTTCACGGGCCCGAGTCGTGTTTTCATCAAATCGAGCCAGTTTTGATCCTCGGGAACGTTCATAGCCTTGATCGACTACCTTAATATAAAGAAAATCAAAATAACATAAAGATTTACAAAAAGTAAAAGAGAAATACGAAAAACACTAAAAAGACAACAAATGCTACAAAAATGCAAAATAAGGAAAAAGGGGGATAAAATACAACTAAAATCCAACTAAAGCACACAAGACAAGACACCTAAACACACGAAACTTAGTTGTGATTAAAAAACAAAGTTATTCTATTTATTCTTTTAATTAGTAAATAAAGAAACAATTTAAAAAGTTTCTAGTAAATAATAATAAGTAGTTTTGGGATTTGGTTGAGAGCCTTTTTCTTAGAGGCTTTTCTATAAACAATTTTGGGTTATTAGGTTAATGTGAAGCATAAGATTTAATTGAGGGTAGAGATGGTATTTTGTGTGTTAATTGGCACTATAGTCACTTTTATCAAAATATTCTATATCTAACCAAAGAGCCTACATTAAAACCTTAATAAAAGTCCAATTTGATTCTGATCATTTTGTACACACCAAGTAATGGAGAGATAAATGATTTACAAGCTTACGTTAGAGTACATGTGTTGATTTAATATCAAGCGTATAAAAGTCCTAATCAAACACTTGTGTGATGAGTGAAACACTTAGTAAAAATCATTGATGTTTGAAAACAAGAATTAAAGGTATTAAAGGTCTTTTGACCAAATTCTTGATTTTATGTTTATATTTAACAAGTGTTACTTTCGAAGCAAAAGATATCATCACCATTTAGCATGTCTATACTCGTGTTTATTTTTGGGACAATTCTCCAATAGTCCAAGATGGAAACATTTTTCCTAAACAATCCATTGAAAATATTAATTTTCCATTTACTCATTAATTTCCCATTTAATCAAACTTAATACATAAATGTACAAGTTTACTCTTATTACCCAATTTTATTTTATTTTTAATTTTCTTTTCCTTTCTTCCATTTTTTTAAATTCATATTAATTTTATACTACCCATGGTTGAATTCCATACTACCCATGTTTTCAAATAAAATTAATATTAATTTTATACTACCCATGGTAGAATTTCATACTACCCATGTTTCAAATAAAATTCAGGGTCAATTCCTATATAGACCATTAGTGAAATATTTCTTCCGAAATAGTTAATTAAGATCTCTAACTTCCCACTTAATTCAAAATATAATTACAAATTTTCTTTTCTTTTTCCTTTCAAGTCTAATCCATCCAAAATTCATACTATTGTGTATTAATTTCATACTAACCACCAACCTTGGATAATTATAATTCAATACTACATAAAAAAATACATACTACATTTAGAAATTATATACTACATTTATTATATTGAGAAATTAATTTTATACTACTCACCAATATTGGACAATCATAATTCTATACTACATAAAAAAGAAATTATACTACATTTAGAAATTATATAATATATCGAGAAATTATATACTACATTGAGAAATTAACTTCATGCTACTCACCAACCTTGGATAATCATAATCTAGACTACATCAAAAGAAATCATACTACATTTAGAAATTATATACTACATTGAGAAATTAATTTCATACTACCTATCAATTTTGGACAATCATAATTCTATACTACATAAAAAAGAAATTATACTACATTTAGAAATTATATACTACATCGAGAAATTATATACTACATTGAGAAATTAATTTCATACTACCTATCAATTTTGGACAATCATAATTCTATACTACATAAAAGAAATCATAGATCGTCATTTGATATTGAATTGAGATATTGAGATTTTGGTTATTGATGTTAGATTTGAGGCTTTCATCCATTTATTATGGGAATTTAATGGGATTATCATTTGTGAGTGTGTGTGGACCGTGTAATGGGGGTCTGCTAACAGAGAAAATGAAGGGAGAAAAAAGGAAAGGGAAAGAGTCAAGGGATGATTAGGGTGGACCATATTAATGAGATATATATCAGTTTTTTTTTTGTTTTTGTTTTTTTTTGTTTTGTGTTTTTGTTGTTGCTGCAAAGGGTATTCTAGATATTTTAGGTATAATTTGTGATTTAATAGGATAGACAAGATTTAATGGGAAAATTATAATCTTGTTGTATTATATGGGAATTTATGTTTACCATAATGTATTATATGGGAATTATCCCTTTATTTTTATAATTTTCTCTATTTTGTTTCTCCGAGGACAAATAATCCCTTAAGTTTGGGGACTTTGATAAACACAATTTTATGCACATTTTGGGACTTATGTAGTTAGGTTTCAATTCTTGTTTGTGCATATGTAATATGTTTTAACTTAATTTTATATTACTTTTATATTATTTTAAAAAAAGTTTATATTATTTGGGCGCTATTACATGTTTGGTACAATTTTGTTGTTTTTGAAGAATTTTGGAGCTTATTTGGGCTTAAAGATGATAATAATGAAGATTTGGAATAGAGATAAGGAAGATAAAAGAATGTCGGACCAAGCCTAGAGCAAGCCCACGAGCCCACTATACTAGAGGAGGTCGGAAGCCCACTATCGACCTGAGTATCAATAATTAAATGGGTCGCTACTAGAGGCTGATTTTTACGACAAGTGTTATCGACTAGGTGATTAACACGAATTTGTTTTGATTTTTGTTAGTATTTTAGTTAGTTTTTGTTATTGGTTTTGGTATAAGTTGGATAATTAAGCATATTTTCGTATTTTTGT
Organism: Phtheirospermum japonicum; assembly: GCA_014905375.1. Taxonomy (NCBI): domain Eukaryota; kingdom Viridiplantae; phylum Streptophyta; class Magnoliopsida; order Lamiales; family Orobanchaceae; genus Phtheirospermum; species Phtheirospermum japonicum. The sequence continues at coordinate 406,427 of BMAC01000688.1, read as the reverse complement.
GTCTCTAGCTTATTTTATTATATTTTAATCATAATTAATTAATTTTATGTTTATTTCAGGTATTTTGAAGTATTTTGGTCTGGAGATAGTCGAGCGTGGTCGAACGAGTGGAGTTTTGGCAAAATCGGGCCTCGATTTGAAGTGTCACAGCCGACACTGGGTATTATAATCGACACTGGGTTACCCAGTGTCAGCGCGGAAACCGTTACACCACCATTAAGGAGAAACAGAGAGGTTAGCGGTAGCACCTAGTGGTAACCCATACCGCTAGGCTGACCGTTGGTGGCACAGAAACGCATTTTTTCACCCTAACTTGTGTTCCAAGTGTTTGTAAACATATATATACCTTCCCATACTTCTTAAAACGGATTGTAGACATTTTTTAGGCTATTCCTAGGGTTTTACAAGCCCTAGGTTTGCTTTAATTCCTCTTGATACTTCTCCGTATTTCTTAGTTTCAAATTTCTAGTTTTTAAATTAATTAGAATAGTTCTTTAGTTTGTTTAGATATTAGACTAGTTTTATCTCGTGGATTTCTTTGCTTGGAACGCTGTTATTCTCTTCGATTAATTAGTAAGTTTTCAATTCCCTTGCTTAATTAGTTTAATTAATTTCTCATGCTTTTGTTTATATGCTTGTTAAAAAATCTTCTTAGAATAAGTCTTCAAAACAACCCCCCAACTTGTATGATGAATTGTGTTGAGCTTGTGATGATGAGATCACTAGTACAAAAAATGGATTCTAGAACAGACATTCTAGAACACCTCAGGAGGCGGCGTTCAAGAATGTCAGGCGGTGGCATTTTTGTAACAAACGTGTCACATACCAGGACGTCTTTTTTAAAGACGTTCTGATATACTGGATATCTAGAACGTCGTTAAAAAATATTCTGGTATATTAGATATCCAGAACGTTTTTAAGAAAGATTTTCTTGTATTTTAAATATCTAGAACGTCGTTAAAAACGACGTTTTGGTATTTTTAATATCTAGAACGTCTTTACATATGACGTTCTGGTATTTTAAATATCTAGCACATTTTTAGAAATGACGTTCTGGAAAGTATTATTTAGAACATCTTTAAAAAGGCGTTCTAGTATGTCATATTATTTCTGGATTAAAATATACCCACAAAATCGATTTTTCTGATTAAAAAATAAACCAAAAACCCTTATTCACATTTTGCCCTAGCCCCTTCCTTTCCGCCGATCCATCTCTCATCTCTGCTATTTCCATCTACCCTTTCCAAGATTTTACATTCAAATAATTGTCACCGTCACAAATCAGCAATCATCTACTCCAATGGCCCGCACAAAGCAGATGACGAGAAAATCCACTAGAGGCAAGGGACTGAGGAAGCAGCTGGAGACTAGGGCGGCGAAGAAATTTGCTCTGGCGACTAGAGGCGTCAAGAAGCCCCATCGCTTCAGGCCAGGGACGGTTGCGCTTCGTGAGATCCGCAAGTACCAGAAGACACTAAGCTGCTGATTAGGAAGCTGTCGTTTCAGAGGTTGATGCGAGAGATCGCTCAGGATTTCAAGACCGATATCCAGTTCCAGAGCTCATTGCGGCGCTGCAGGAGGCGACTGAGGCTTACCTGGTCGGTCTATTTGAGGATACTAATCTCTGCGTCATTCATGCCAAGAGAGTTACCATTATGCCCAAGGATATTCAGTTAGTTAGGAGGATTAGAGGCGAGAGGGCTTAAGGTCTGATGGATTGATTTACTGATTGCTTATGCAATTTGTGAAAATTTTAATTTGATCATGTACGATTAAGAATTAGGGTTTAGCTTATGTTATTGGCAGTTGGATTGTTCTGGTTGAATCTATGTTTTAATGTAAACCCTCGTTCGTTGTATGATAAGATTTATGTTCTATTGCAAAAAACAAAAAAAAATCAGTTTTGATTTAGTTATTTTAGTGGGACTACAATACAATTATAGTTCCATTGCTACATATAGGCACTACATATATCATAATTTCTTTGATTGTGTGTAAAGATAGGTTTTGAATTTTATCGCCTTCTTTAATGAAACCTTTACTTATTTCATAGTCATTAATGTGAATTTTTCTTGTATAGATTAGGGCTAAACAACTTAGATGTGGGCGTTCTTTACCTGAAGGTGTTGGTATGAGATGGTTAGTGAGTTATAACACTCTGACCCAATCTGTCCCAGAATAAGGATGACCAGAAACAAAGTCGAAACCACTCGGGAAGGTCTTCTCAAGATACAGGCAGAGTAACAAATTTGTTTTCTGAAGCCTGAGACTTGGGCCTCGACATACGTTACGCAACGATCAGTGATGGATTGCCTTTGGAATTTGATCGAGATCTGCACTTTGATGAGTATTGGGAGATGGTAGTTTGTGATTTTGAAGCTCGCGTCGATGAATTTGTTGCGGAGATGATTCGATCCGATCCATATTCAGTTTATTTCTTGGTCACCGACACGGTGTATACATGGCCCGAAAACATTGCCAACAAGTACGGCCTTGTCAACGTCTGGTTCTGGACGCAGCCAGCCTTGGTGTTCTCTTTAGCCTACCACTGGGACCTTCTAACACAAAGGGGTCATTTTCCAGCTAAAGGTACGCACACACATGCCTATACGTGTACTTACCTTTTAGTGCTAAATTTGAAACATTTCATGACCATTTAATCATCTTTTTGTCCTATTTAGACCAATTAATATTATTATTTAATAGGCCAAATTGGTTGCATTGGCTTAATAATAAACTGAAAATTAATTGCATACTAATAAGGTGAGATTTCGCGCTAACTTAAACATTGGGCATGAATTTCATACTATAATAAAATTAAAACATTGATACTTCTGTAGAATCTTCTGATGTGATTATTCATTTTAGGGCCTTTTGAATTTATTCTGGTTATTTCGTTATTGAGCGTATTTTAAAAGGGGTAATTAAGCTATCACTTACAATACTAGGGAACCAAAGGCTGTGCAATGCACAGCCTGGCTCACCAAAATATTCGAGACTCTTTTTTAATGATAATTAGGAGGTAAACAAATTCTGATTGGAAAATGATAATAATATCAAGAAATTTCTTTCTCTGCAAAAATATCAAATCAACCCACGTAGATTAGTGCAATATTCCTATAAAAATGCTCATGATGTAACATCAATGTTAGCAAGTCGATTTCTTGAAAAAATAACTTGCTAGCTTGAGGATCCTCATGGGTAGTGATCATTTTCCTTCATCTTCATATGAAAAGCTAGACAGCTCAAGTGCTCAAGAACAACAAATATAACCTAATAAATAAAGTAGGCAACACATGTATACATGGAGATTTATTTCACTTGTAAGCCATTTTTTCAAGTTATTTTCAATGGGCATACTGACTTTCCCAGTTTAAAGTATACATATGATCACACAAAACTCAGCTTTGCTATATGGCCACATAATTGTGAACTTTCCAATCCACCATCTTTACATTTCAAACTAAAATTTCCAAGTTTACTGTCTTGCCAAAAGTATCAATCTCAAATAAAATTTCCATGTCCTGGATTCTTTTTTTTAGTAGGAATGCTCTGCTCATCTTTCTCAAGGCTCATTACCACAGCGCTTGAAAACCCCTTCGCCTTCTTCCATTAAAAAATGATCCTACAAAATTAAGGTGTATAATACTGTTAGACAATTATGAAGATAAGCACATAGCTAAGAGCAAGTCAACATGCAACTTCATTTTTTTAATCTTGTTCCATTGAAACCTCATGTAATCAAACCTTGTTCTCTGTATCACAGTTCATGTTATGGGACTAAATTATAGAAATTGTATTAAAGGTTCCACATATTCTACTAAGGGATCCTGATGCACTTGAAAGTTATTGGAACTATAATGTGCCCTGTGCTAGCAGTCATGTTGATAAGTGTAAATTAAAGAAATTTCGGGAAAATATCATTCAAGTATTATAAAATCACACATTAAACATAAAAGAAATAGATAACATAACTAAGTGAACTAAGGTTTTAAGACAATTCATTTCTCAATCTATTGTACCTTGAACAAAGGGATTATGTACCTTTCGGAAATTAAAAAAGACTGCTGACCGAATTGCTAGCTGAAAAGGAATCACTGCGAGGACCAACCTTTTTTCAAATTCTATGTGTATTGCCTTACGGAGTTGTGCCAATCTATTTTTCCCAATAAATTAAAATAACACAGCTAAAACTCATCAAGAGTGTGCAATATATTTGCTCTGAGAGGATATGATTTAATATCATGATAGTAGAAATAGCTGAAAATTGTTTGTATAAAAGTGAGTATAAAAAAGAAGTCGTAAAGTAATGTTTGTGTGTAAGCAAAGAAAGTGATTGTCACTTATAAATGAAGTTAGTTGTGCTACTATCATTTGATGTTTATCAGAAATTAATCCTATTAACAAATAAAACTAAATGCAATAAAGAAATAGAGAATCCAATTTCAGCAGACTTAGAAAAAACACAATTTTGTCGATTTGATAACTGTGATTTTTTGAAAAAGAAAATCAAATCAACCGAGTGAGAGAAATCACAATAAGGTTACTTAAAGCATAAATGGAGTACATCATTAATAAATTATATATATATATACACAAAAAAAAGTGTGTGTGTACCACGTGAGAGAAATCAAATGTTTGTACCACTTTACATAAAAATGATAAAAATGATATGAAAGTAAGGTACTTATACTCTAACCACTAGTGGATTTGACCAAAAGATTTCTGTACCATTTTAGATACAGCTTGCGAGAGACAATTTATATTGGTACTTATTTTATTAAAATAATCAAATGTTCTCCATGTAAGTTAGATAGATAGAAGATATTTACGAATTACTTGTATGTGATCTTTAGTTAATCTGCCAAGCACCGGAGCCTATTAATCAATAAAARAATAAAAGATGTTAAATTCACAAAAAAGCAAAAAATTGCTCGAGTAAGAATTATCCAAAAAGACATTTCGTATTTCAAGAAACTGCACTATTAAGTTAAGAGAACTAATAATTTGTTTAATTCTTATATCCAACCACTAATACTAAAAGCTGGAACGATCAAAGTTCTAAAAACAAACGTCAAGTGTGAAACATCCARAGCAGGAGGAAAATAAAATAATCTTACTGACGTATYTGTGTAATCAACTGTTGGCTGCCGAATTTGGTGTTTAAGCCCATATTTGATAAGAAGATGGCTTTTTTGAAACCCCTTAAGATCCTGCAATATTGAAATCACGTTATTCAAACCTCAWTTCCTAATCAATTACCATACATGCTATGTTACTCAAATATTTTTGAAAAAAAACACACATGAAAAAAACAAGTTTTTAGAAACTTGAGACAAATTTTCATATTCAACTATTAGAAGAAAAAATGCAGGGAGACTCGCATGCTTTTGCTATCATTTTAGACCTGCTAGCCGAATTCTCGCAACATATTATTAATCGACTCAACTTCAGAATCAACGGTAGCAACACCATTTGAATTATTGTATAATTTACTTTGAGTTTTGGGAGTCCTTTCGTCATTTTTTAATCCTAGAATATTATTGGCTGTTGATTTCTTCTCATACACTATTTCCAAAAGGTGTTTGATTACAAAGGAGATGTGATAGAAATAAACATTTGAGCGTAATCGACATCGATTTTATTTTAGCAGGTCGAACTCCAATCGAAGAATTTTTTGCATAAAATCTGGAATGAAAAATTAAGAAAAACATAAAAATCTGAAATTTAAGAAAAATGCACTTTTTCCACTTCTAGGCGAAACCCAGAAAAATTGATAACATCATAATTGATCCGTACCTTCAATGGATTGAGTGTCATTTACAAATCTGACATGAATAAAACAATCAATGGATTATTTATAAAAAGAATGCAAAAAATCTGGAATGAAACATAGCAAATAAAAAAGCAAATCGGATAGATATGTGAGGATAAATTAATTCTGAAATTCAGAAATAACACAAATTGAAAAAAAAATAAGGGATCAAAAAAATTGGGGACCCAAAAAACTGAAATACTGTTTCCATAAAAAAACCCTAATAAATATGGAGAAGAATAATGTATTTGATAGTAATCGACATCGATTTTATTTCCAAATAAATTAACGAGAAATTAATAGTAATACCCAGAACTTAGCCTACGCAGATCTTCACTCGAATCCATTGCAGAAATCAGTGAAATTAATAGTAATACTTAGAACCTTGCCTATGCAGATCTTCACTCGAATTCATTACAGAAATCGAAAAGGTAATCAAAAAAGAGGTTCAAACAATAATTTTTTTTAGAAATTATAGCGGATCACAAAACTAAATTGTAAAAGAAAAATCAACAATGAGAGGAGAGGAGAGCGGTGTTTCATATTTTGAATAAAAAATAACAAACAAATAAAAAAAAAAATCAGTCTTCCAACTTCTCATTGAAACTCAGAAAAATAGATATCATAATTGAATTCGTACCTTCGATGGATCGAGTGTCGCTTACATATCTGGAATGACTAAATCAATTAATGGATTACTAATTTAAAAAGAAAAATGAAAGATCTATAATGGAAAATTCAAATCGAAAAAGCAAATCCGATAGACATGCACAGATAAATTCATTCTGAAATTCATAAATAACAAACAAATAGAAATTAGAAAAATCTTGAATAAAAAAAAACAAAAAAAAACTGGATTTGATTAAAAAGCTGCTGCCACAATGGCAGAAGCTTGAGATTTTTTATAAAAAGCGATCTGAGAGGAGTGGGAGAGCAATGTGTTAAACTAATATCAAGCTGAGAAACACCGCAAATTCGAGAGAATGTGTTAGTATTTATTACAATAAATCAGAGATAATATGTTTTAGGATTTAATAAAATAAAAACCATATCTTGGGACCCTGTGATTTGAACAACAAATCTAACAAAAACAACATATATATATTAACCCGTTGAATGAAGAAACAAACATGAAATCAGAGTTGAACTGTTACAAACTCTTTCAAATGTTAAAAATTCTGAGTCGAAAACAGCTAAGGAATTTGTGATTGTGACAATTAAAGGAGTGGTTTGATCCAATATACGATGCAAAAAATAAATATATATATTTCGGTCTCATAAATTTTAATCCCTGCGGAAAAAATGATTTTAGAACCAATATAAGAAACAATTGAGATAATCAAACAAAAATCAAGAACTAAAAATAACAGAAAGTTATGAATATAAAATTCTTGCCAAGAGTTTTCGATTATGCGGCCAAATACAAAATAGTTTTCAGAATATGGGCAATTTTCCAAGCAGAACCCTTGGAGAATCTTGATGGTGACAGCGGGCAAAAAATAGGATTTGAGGGCTGTTTTCCAGAGAGAAGGCAAACCCACAGTTTTTTCTAAGGGAGGGGCATTCTGATCATTTCATCATAAATTTACCACTTGTCAAATTGTGAGCATGCTACAGTAATTCATGCTATATTTATATCTAACAGTTTAGAAGATTAGATATTACATCGCTCCTTCCAACTAAGAATTCTAACCTTCTTATTATCTGAAATTTAGGAAATATTTATGTTAAAGACCAAAAAAAATCCAATTAATAGCGCCAAAAAAAATAAAATCAACGAAAATGTAATGTTCAAGGGCAATGTTAGGTACAAACTCGTAAACCAGCAGGCTATCGGGGCTTTCAATGCTTCACCCGAGAAGCTTGAAAATGTGCTTGTGCTCGATCCCACTGATAAGATTCATGCCATTTTTTAGTGTTCCTTTATATATAGAAGCAGCTCCTCCTTGGCCTAATTTTCTCGAGAGGTCGAAATAGCTCGTCGCCTTCTCCTGAGTTTTATATTTGAAATTCAGATTGGATTTGTTGTATGGATATGAAATTTGGCCGAGATTATTGCATTCTGCATATGCCGAGATGAATGATATGAGAAACGCTTTTTCCGCTATAAGTTATTTATTTCTTATAATAAATTGTTATGAAAAATGCCTTGTCTTCGTATTTGGCATCTTTTATAGAATGCATAAGCACCAAAAGACAGCATACAGAAAGCCAACACAGCCAAAGCAATTGCCGAAGATGTCCGTGTTCTAGAGATCCCTAAAAAATATCAAAACAAATAAGTAATAGTTTGATGACAATGAATCAACAAGATGACTATCTTAAAAAAAATCATTCCGCAATAGGACAAGTAAAGAAAATGAACCTCTCTATGCCTCCAATAACGATCAATAAATTATTAATAAGAAACCAAAAAAGTGGGTGATAAAATAAAAAAGAAAGAATAATAGCCACCAGAAGCTGACAAATACAAACCAACTAAAAGAATAAAATAGAGACAAAAAATAGAATTTAAAGAAGATAATCAATCATCTACAAATTAATTTCATAAAAAACTATGGAGAAGACATAATTAAAATTAGTGTTTGCAAACACTCTATAATTACCAATATTCAGCAAGACTAAGATCGAGCTGAATCAATTCTTTAACATGATAAAAGAAATTTTTTTAAAAAAGGATAAAGCAACGTTCGACTCAAACTCACCAGAATTACTATTTGTTTCCTCAGTCTAATCAGAGAAGAAATTCGCTGTAGATTATCTCATATAACAACCAGCATTCAACGCTCTACTTTTGATGTCTAAAATTGCAAATATTGACAATAGAAACATTATAGTAAAATTACGCAACAACGCAATTGAGCCCAAACTCACTCTGTTGCTGATTTTAGTGTTTGAACGCATATTTATCTATTTATTTATTAATTTTTCAGTTTCTTGTTCAATAGTTTAAGAAACAATTGTATATAAACACTAAAAACAGCCCGGTAACCCCGACAAGTGGGAGTACTACACACACTCACACATACCTTGGAAGCATACAATTTGACACGATTCCACCGCGATGCAGTTGTCTCTATCTTCAAGAAGATGAAAAATGAGATTGTGCTGTGATTTAATCGCGCAAAGTTAAGCAGTTGCCACTTTAATTTCAGCACGAAATCAAAATAAATTAATTTTATTTTTTTTACAAAAAGTAAAAATGAAAAACTATAAAAGATAAAGACAAATAATTATACTTTACACCTTTTGCATGAGTGTTGCTGTAAATCGGAGGGAAAAAATGACATCACGCACGATAATGTAAATAAACCTGGTCAACTTAAATAAAAAAATACTCATACCTTGTTAAAACTGAAATCAAACCTCTTCGACCTACTCCTCGACTTCCGACCACTTGAAGATAATCCTCCATGAACTCTGCACAATCGGATTACTCACCAATTTTTTCTGCACAAAACGGTCAGAGTCAACACAATTGTATATTTGGTCGAATTTTGACAGCACTAATATCCTTATTTCCTTTTATGCTTGGTTATTTAGTAAAGGGGGAATAACTTAGTGAATAACATTTTGTGACTTATAAACAATGGAGGTTTAACAAGTAAACTGAACTCTACAAAGTTAAAAAAAAAAGGGTAATAACTTCAAAAATCTCTTCATGGAAAAAGATGAATTAATAGTATTCAACATGAATATGTTTTTCTACCCAATCATTCTATAATTCACACGAATTGGCCAGGACTAACTTTTTTTGTCATTCTATGCTTTCATTGGAATGAGAAAGTTAACTGTCAAGTCTTTCGCGGCCAAATCACATATATAGGAAAGCAAAATGCACCAGGAAATAATAATAATAATAATAATAATAATAATAATAATAATAATAATAATAATAATAATAATAATAATAATTTAAGAAACCAACAAACAAATAAAAATAAACTCACTATTGAAGGGTCCAAAATATCAATGGCATAAAGCCCATAATCATCATGAGGCATTATTATCTCAGTACTATTATCCAGTGGCTTTGTGTAACCTACAACCACAAACAAAACAAATTAAATAAACAATAACCTTATTGACACCAATAACAACAAAAAGAGAAAAAAAATAAAGGTATGAAGAACCTGTTCCAGGATTGTAAATATACCAGAGCTTCTTCTTGAACTCCAAGTCAGCTAACAATATCCGAACATACCCGCGAAGTAAGTGGACAAAAATGGTGTCGTCGATGTTGTGCGCTGGCCGCAAGCGAATAGAGATATTAAGCCTTCACCAAACTCGCTCTACACCCATACATACTCACACTATTCCAACACTCCGCCAATCCAAACACGCCCTTACTCCCCCTCACCGCGTAACCCTCGTTCACTGCAGTGGAATGAGCTTTTAATTGCATAGATAAACATGAAACAACCAAGATCAACAACACACAAACCACACAGACTGATTAAAAGGAAACTATTTCTCACAAAGTACCAATGAAATTTGATTCTACAACCTTGAAAGCTCGGTTATTTTGTAACCAATTCTCAAATGCTTGTCAACAATTCAAAATTACTTACACAAACAATATCAGCCAGCAAAGGGAAAGACACCAAAAGAGCCAGTAAAATGATGATGCACTCGGATGTTTATATAATTGCAAAATTGACTTCTCAAAAAATAAAAAAATTTAGATACCCAGAATGCTAAAAGTGCAGCCCGGCTTGTTAAATCAAGCTTGAACACGTTTTCCCTTTTTTTTTTTGGTAGAAGATGTAAAGCTTAGTTCATACTTGATTGGTAAAAAGTAAAACACAATAAGATATGAATTAAATACCAAGTTCATTTCTTTTATTTGATTTAAAACTTGTTCTTTAAATACAAAATTACTTTTTCCTTTTTATGTTTATTTTTCCTATGTCTGACACATGTTATTTTATTTATTTAGAACTTGTTTTCAATGTAAGCATTTCAGACACATCAATGAACACATGTAAACTAAAAATTATCTTCATACATGATATTTACCTATACATAACGAAACACGGTAGGAAAAATGAAATACCAAATCTATAGAGGCATATCGTAAATAATGTAAACCTCAGTCCACACCAATTATTTTATTCCCATTGTGTTAAATCAAGTTCAAATGCATTTTTTTGTTAGTTCTAGAAGATGTAAAATTCAGCCCACACAAAACCTGATTGGCAAAAAGGAAAAAACATAATAAAATATGAATGCATTTTTCTAGTTCAAGAAGATGTCAAATTCAGCCTACACAAAACCTGATTAGCAAAAAGGAAAAAAACATAACAATAATAAAATATGAAAGCACTCACTAAAGTGAGTCTACAGCAAGAAGCACATCACATTTACTTGCATCTCTCCCTTTTTCTTAGTTACATTATTATACATCCCTTTTGCTGATACATACATACATACATATATATATATATATATAGACACGAAAGAGAAAGAAGGTTGTTGAAATTCATGCCCTCGTTTCAAGGACTGAGAAGGACGAGTTAGGTGTAGAGGACCATGCCTACTTTGAAAATTCTGTGATTGTGATTGAGAAGAACAAATTAGGTGAAGACTATGAAGAGACCATACCTATTCTGACTAATGCATCACTCTCATACTACAGTCGGTCCCATTAACCATAACATAATATACGTATATAAATACACACTAATTGGGCCTGGATATATTTACTTGACTATTGGGCCTGGAAACTTGCACATATAAAAGCCACACACTTATATTGGGCCTAAAATAACCATGTAAAAAAATCGCAAAAATGAGGGGGGGGAGGGGGAAGCGCACCTTGTCTGAAACAATGGTGGTTTGCCTGAACTGCATCGCCACCAGTTAGAGTTTGCCATAAGGTTCGTTGTCCGCCCCCGCAGAAACCATGGGCCTGATCGTGCTAATCCTCAGAGGTTGAAAGCACGGTTTTTTTTTTCTGCCCGAGGCTAAGACCGATTCTCCTCTCTGTCAATTTACGCTCAATCGTGAGTTGGGGGAGAAAGATACTGAATCAGGGCAAATAAAATATAAATAAATTGACAAATTCATATGAGGTGAAATTGATTAAACCAATCGTGAGTTGGGGGAGAAAGATACTCAATGGGGGTAAAAAATTTACAAAGAAATTGACAAATTCATATGAGGTGAAATTGATTAAACCCTTACCCGCAATTATTGACATTGGAACACGAAGGCCACTGGACAGAGAGAGACGATGGCCGCAACAAATTTTTTCCTTCTCGTTTCACTTCTCTGCTTGGACAAATGGTCAAGGCAACCAAACTAAAATTTGGACAGCTGGAGGTAGAAAGGAAAGAAATAAAAACCAAAAACAACAAATATAACAACCAAAAAAAAAGAAAAATAAAGAAAAACAAAGGGACAACCACGTGTCAGCAGGAGGAGCTGCTACAGTAAACTCCCATCAGTTTCATCGATAGCAAGAGCTTCCTTTGTGTCAAGCCCAATTTTCAAAAAATATAACATTTAATTCTTTATAAATAAAACTTCCAAAATCAAGTGTGTGAGTCTTCAATAAATCACAATCACAATAAAAATTTAGCGGAAGCGTAATTAAAAACTTAAACATTTATTTAAAAAGAGGAGATTCACTTAATGAATCAAAATAGTAGTACTAGACTATTCAAGGAGTTTTAAATAGAAACACAAGTCTCAATATTTATTTGTAATTTGACATAAAATTAAGATACCAATTCATATAAAGGAAAATGAAATAGCATTGAAAATTCGCACAATCGCATTTAACATAGACAAACATAGAAAACGTTTGGCAATGTTAAGAAGAAATCATATAAATCATAAATGAATGGCTACAACACACTGTCATTGTTTTAGCTCGAAAGCTACTATGAAATATTGCATTGAGACATAGATAATTCATATAATTGCATTTAACATAGACAAACATAGTTTTGAAAAAGTTTAGAATCACCCACGTTTGAATGTGTTTCGTGAAAAATTGAATGTAGATGCTCGTGCTTGAAAATCCTATTTTCGAGAACCCTCGTTTCCTACATTGAATATAATAGCTTAACTTAGAACTTGGATTTAAAAAAATTAATTTGGAATAATTGAAAAGATAATGAATTTGTAACCTTGATTCGAACGCCCGGTCATGGAACTTAAATAAAATGGTAGATATGTATGTTTTTGTAAGGTTCTTAAAATTTGAGGGGTAGAAATAAGATAACTTGAAAGTCTTGTGGGCTGGAGTGGAGTTCTTGACAAGTTTTGGGGGTGAACTTGGGCTTTGGTTAAATGGGGCTCAATTGAACTATTTGAAGACCTTTGGGTTCAATTGAACAAGGAATAAAGTTGCTGGGGCTAATTGGTAATATTTGGAAAAGTTGTTTGATATGAAAAGGGATTTTCAGCCCTAATTTCATATGTCCCGTCTCTTTCTCTTCATTTCTTCTCCCTGACTAATTGATGGCGGTGGCGGCATTCGACGAACGGAGGCGAGGATGGTGGCACGGTAGTGGCGGCATGGCTTTCCAGTGACAGCGGCGACCAACAATGGCGGGGGTGGCTCTTGCTTAAATCGATAGGCGGCCTCTCCGCCTTCTCCGAAAAACGACGGCGACGGCGGACTGGAGAGCAGCAGTCGGCAAATCGGCAGCGGCGACAGCCCGCAGCGGCTGTGAGGCGGCCTGGAGGCTCCAGTCGGGAGAATCCTTCTCCCCCGTCAACGGCCCGGAAAACTGGAAACCGACGAGCGAAAACTAGCGACTGCACGATCGGGCGGCTGGGCAAACGATGGTTCTGCAGTGGTTGCGGCGGCAGCGACCAGTCTCGATAGAGGGGAAGCGGAGATGGGTTTCGGGCCTTAATTTCAATGCTATTTCATTTTCCTTTATATGAATTGGTATCTTAATTTTATGTCAAATTACAAATAAATATTGAGACTTGTGTTTCTATTTAAAAACTCCTTGAAAT
>BMAC01000688.1:377082-388406 GCA_014905375.1 Phtheirospermum japonicum | reverse complement strand
AATAGGCATAGTGTATTTGAAACAATAGAATGTAAAAGAAAATATTGGGCTCAACATAATAAGAAAATAAAAACTTGGGCGTTACAATCCTACCTCCTTAAAAAAACTTCGTACTCGAAATTCGAAATAGTTGTTCGCACACAAGTATCTATAGTTTGACTAAAGAAAAAAGTTTTCATGGAATAGAGCATGCATAGAATGTTTGATTTATAAAATGCCATAAACGTGTGATTTGTGAAATGTCATAGTGATCATGCCTATAAAAATCCTTTCGCATAGCATAGCATAGCATAGCATAACATTTGCAATAGTAATGGCTTTTTTATTTGCTATTGATAACATGCAATAGACTTAGAAAGTTTTGAAAACTTTACAAAAGAAATAGCATAAAATTTTTAATAGTAATGACTTTTGTATTTGCTATTGAGAATATTCAATAGACTTAGAAAATTTTGAAAACTTTACAATAGCATAACATTTGAAATATTAATGACTTTTGTATTTGTTGTTGAAAATATTTGCAATAGTAAGGACTTTTGTATTTGCTATTGAAAACATGAAATAGACTTAGAAAATTGAATACTTAAAATTATCATTTGCAATAGTAATGGCTTTTGTATTTGCTGTTGAGAACATGCAATAGACTTAGAAAATTGAAAACTTGAAATCTTTATGCATATACCTTGAGGAGTTGGCGCGGTATGGCGGAGGTGGATGCTTTTTGTCATAGTTTTACACTCGTTAAACTTTTGGCATAAAAGAAATATCGTAATAAAACTTTTGAATAACTCGTGAATTTATTATTATTTTTTTCCTTTTCAAATCGAGAAACAAAAACTTTTTAGCGAGTCTACGGAACCGTAGACCTGCTCTGATACCACTTCTTTCATGCCCATTTTCAAAAAATATAACTTTTAATTCTTTATAAATAAAACTTCCAAAATCAAGGGCGTGAGTTATCAATAAATCACAATCACAATAAAAATTGAGCGGAAGCGTAATTAAAAACTTAAACATTTATTTAAAAAGAAGAGATTCACTTAATGAATCAAAATAGTAGTACTCGACTATTCAAGAAGTTTTAAATAGAAACACAAGTCTCAATATTTATTTGTAATTTGACATAAAATTAAGATACCAATTCATATAAAGGAAAATGAAATAGCATTGAAAATAGCATCTTCGCATCCACCGCCTCGTACCACATCCAACTCCTCAACCTGAAAAGTTTGATAAAAATGGGTCTGAGCTTTCAACTCGCTCCGTGGGGATTTCGTTTGTCAACATTAAACACAAATCATACAAACCATAAATGAATAGCTAACAACACACTGTCAGTCGTTCATAGATGTTGGCAACCATAGATTTAGCTCGAAAGCTACTGTTGTTTTAACCCGAAAGCTACTGTTGTTTTAACTCGAAAGCTACTATGGAATGTTGCATTGAGACATAGTCAATTCATACAATCGCATCTAACATAGACAAACATAGAACACGTTCGGCAATGTTAAGAAGAAATCATATAAATCATAAATGAATGGCTACAACACACTGTCAGTCGTTCATAGATGTTGGCCAACCATAGATTTTAGCTCGAAAGCTACTGTTGTTTTAGCCCAAAAGCTACTGTTGTTTTAGCCCGAAAGCAACTATGGAATGTTGCATTGAGACATAGATAATTCATACAATCGCATTTAACATAGACAAACATAGAACACGTTTGGCAATGTTAAGAAGAAATCATATAAATCATAAATGAATAGCTACAACACACTGTCATTGTTTTAGCTCGAAAGCTACTATGAAATATTGCATTGAGACATAGATAATTCATATAATTGCATTTAACATAGACAAACATAGTTTTGAAAAAGTTTAGAATCACCCACGTTTGAATGTGTTTCGTGAAAAATTGAATGTAGATGCTCGTGCTTGAAAATCCTATTTTCGAGAATCCTCGTTTCCTACATTGAATATAATAGGTTAACTTAGAACTTTGATTTAAAAAAATTAATTTGGAATAATTGAAAAGATAATGAATTTGTAACCTTGATTCAAACGCCCGGTCATGGAACTTAAATAAAATGGTAGATATGTATGTTTTTGTAAGGTTCTTAAAATTTGAGGGGTAGAAATAAGATAACTTGAAAGTCTTGTGGGCTGGAGTGGAGTTCTTGACAAGTTTTGGGGGTGAACTTGGGCTTTGGTTAAATCTGGTGCTTAATTGAACTATTTGAAGACCTTTGGGTTCAATTGAACAAGGAATAAAGTTGCTGGGGCCAATTGGTAATATTTGGAAAAGTTGTTTGATATGAAAAGTGATTTTCAGCCCTAATTTCATATGTCCCGTCTCTTTCTCTTCATTTCTTCTCCCTGACTAATTGATGGCGGTGGCGGCATTCGACAAACGGAGGCAAGGATGGTGGCACGGTAGTGGCGGCATGGCTTTCCAGTGACAGCGGCGACCAACAATGGCGGGGGTGGCTCCGGCTTAAATCGACAGGCGGCCTCTCCGCCTTCTCCAAAAATGACGGCGGCGGCGGATTGGAGAGAAGCAGTCGGAAATGCGCGCAGCGGCGACAGCCCGCAGCGGCTGTGAGGCGGCCTGGAGGCTCCAGTCGGGAGAATCCTTCTCCCCCGTCAACGGCCCAGAAAACTGGAAACCATAATAAAAATAATTTTTTAAATTTGGGCTTGCTATTGGGCTTGGATTAGACTTTTGTAAAATAAAATATTATTATTGAATTTGGGTTTTGGTAAAAATAAAAATAATATAATTAAAAATAATTCAATTGGATTTGAATAATAGGCTTAGTGTATTTGAAATAATAGAATATAAAAAAAATATTGGGCTCAACATAATATAAAAATAAAAACTTGGGCGTTACACTTTGACTCCTCCAAAGAACCTCCTCTCACCTGAAACATTAACGTAATAGAAATCATACATTTTTGTAAGAATCTCATATTACATATATAACAAATGATGTTCCACTTTTCAACTCAATATCACATTTTATCTAAAGCTGATAATTAGAAAATATTCAGAGTAAAGGGTGGGGAGATCAATTTTGTCATAGAAATCATCACTTAAAACATTCTTTATACATATATTAATAAACCAAAATATTGTTTTCAGTATACTCATTTCTCAGCAAGAAGAGAAAGAAACCTCAAGACAATTAAAAAGAAATCTAGTTAAACAGCCACAAATTACAATCACCATCAATTAATCGAAAAGTCCTTAGGCCAAAGCACTTACAATAATCCGGTCAACGCCGGCGCTCCAAGCCCTACTAAGCACGGTGGCAATATCAGCCACATGATGTTGCTTCCTGTTATACATTCCTCTTAACATTCTATCTGCACATTCTCACAACGCATTAAATTTTGAAACAGGGGATTAAATGAATAAAAATAAATAAGCTTCGGCTTACACTGACCTGTAAAGTTTACAGCTATGTCTGCAACAGAATGGAAAAAAATAAAAACACAAATTGATGTCACGTACATACATTAAAAAAATACTTATGGTTAAAGAAAATCAAAATCGAAAAAGAACTACTCGCCCATCATTCGTATACTGCCGCTGCTTACCATGGCCAATGTTTCTAAACAACGCAGTATTTGTCTGCGAAATTGCATGCGTCCGAGTGTAGAGAGAGTTTGCGCCTGATTTGGCAGAGAGAGAGTGAAGTAACAAGTAATATCCACCGTTAAGATTGCAACTAGATCCCTGAACAAAATCGTATATCAGTACTCATCATTTTTACTTGAAAGGAGAAAGATATCTACTTTAATTTAACCAGCCAATCCTTTCAAAAACACACACACGCACACACAAAAAAAAAAAAAGACCGAGCTAAAAAACAAACAAAACAAAAAAAAAAAAAAAAAATACAGAGAAAACGAATAACATTCCTAAAATGAACTCAAACCAAAACCTCCCCAAAAGGGACAACTTTAAAGAAATCACAAGAAAAAAATTATGGGTCAAACTCATCAACAACTGAATCACACGACGTGTATCAATTCTGATGAAATAAATTAAATTAAAACAAAACAAAAAAGTACCAGCACAAGTCATATAAGAGATGACAGCATAAGAGCGTTTAGTCATGGCGGATCCTTTGAAGAGCTTTTCATCCACTCTCGTCGGAGGATTGGCTGACGCCGTTGGTAGAATCGAGCTGTTCCGGGTAAATTTTTTGAAAGGGTGCAAGGATTGTAATTTTTGTAGGAATTTTGGTGGTAAACGAGTAGATTTTGGGCTTTCAGATCCGGTGGACTCACCTTGAACATTAGCTTTCATTAAGGGTGAACTTGTGTGCTCAT
The DNA here is from genome assembly GCA_014905375.1 of Phtheirospermum japonicum. Classification (NCBI taxonomy): domain Eukaryota; kingdom Viridiplantae; phylum Streptophyta; class Magnoliopsida; order Lamiales; family Orobanchaceae; genus Phtheirospermum; species Phtheirospermum japonicum. The sequence continues at coordinate 384,071 of BMAC01000688.1, read as the reverse complement.
CGTTGGAATTGTTGAAGGATTTTGTGGAGAGGGACGGGATTCTCTCAGAAACCCTAAAATGAATTTTTCCTTCTCGTTTAACTTCTCTGCCTGGACAAACGGACAAGGAAATAAAAATAAAAAATAACAAATACAACAAAAAAATAGAGAAAAGCAAAGAAGCCGCCACGTGTCAGCACCAGAAGCCCCTACAGTAAACTCGGGATATTAGATAGGAATATCATGTGTTGCTATAGGCCTATTAGTTCACTTCTTTTTACTCAAGTTCGGGGAAGTGGTTGGACACAATTCGGCCATTCTTAAACGAAAACTGAAAAGTTTAAGACTGCATTTATTTATGGTTTCTTGGATGCAATTTTGGTTTCCTTGATTTACATAATACTCGTTAAATCATAATCACTTTTCCAACCATTATTTGTATATCTAATTATAATTTAACTAAACCATAAAACATTCCATTAACTACACATCTTTATACATTCGAATCACAATTACATTCTATTAATTTTCCTCTTTTTTTTTGAAACTATAAGAAACTTCTGGGGCAGTTTTGTAATTATCATTATTTTTCATAACTGGAACAACTTCAATAGTTTTGGATGCCTTTTGTCTTGTATTATCTCCTTAAATCTTCATCATGCAGAAAATTAACATTTTCTTTGTGTATGTGTGTACATATTTTTTAATTTTGTATCTCGAAAGCAGTTGTTCTCATCTTATTATTGATTATGTAAATAAAGCCGTCAGGAGATGCCGCATTTTCTTTGTGTGTGTGTGGATATACTTATCAGGTATGTACACCAGAATTCATACACAGTGTTAATTACAAAACATACCCTTTAAGTTTAGTCTAATTGCAGAAAAAGCCTGATCATGTATCTTACAAAATTAGAAATACATATAAATTTATTTACCCAATTTATAACATTTGTTTCTATTTTACAAATTCACCCTCTGTACTTTTGTTTCATTGGTGCAGGCCAAAGTTAAAAAGGAATATCCGGTAAAAATGGTGTTGGTCTTAATCTACAATGTTTCATGCAGCATCATATCGTTCGTGGATTGTCTAATCACATAACCAAATTTTGATGCATGGAAAGGTTGTCGGGTTTGTCATCTCTCAAGACCCTCCATTTTGGATACTCGTCAAATTACAAATTCTAGCCTTTCTGTTCTTACAAGTAAGACTTTCTTTGGTAGGTTACAGGTCAGTTTATGTGCAGGTTTTAAGTATGAAATCGTTCCTTTTGCAGACCTGACTGAATTGACCCATCTGGATCTCTTAGGAGCACGGATCACTGATCTGGAAGAAATTATTTGAAATGCATGTCAAGAAATTATCTCATTGTAGTCAAGTTGATATGGGTCTTTTCTTTCTCTCTTCTCTTTTTTTTTTGAACTTTTTAAACATTTTTCTCTAGTTATGGAATTGAAATGTGAGGATTGGAGAGCTGATATATGTTCAGTGTCGTCGGGGTGATCGTTTAGAATGACATTTTTCCAATTTTCCCTTTTTTTATATAGTTTTCAAGAATCTGCGGTCTCTGGAGATATGTGGTGGTGGATTAATGGATACTGGTGTAAAGAACATTAAAGATCTTACATCATTAACACTGTTGAATCTCTACCAGAACAACCGCCTTATGGATAAGAGTTTGGAATAAATTTCCGGTACTTGAACAGATAATATTAATACTCATGCAGTTTAATTTTACCGACTGAGTATCTTTTCATCCATTTTTTTTAAATAATAGAGATATTCTTACCATTTTTTGAACGACTTGATAACTAAGCCTATTTCGAGTTTGAGTTATAATTGTTTTTTTATGTAATTAGCTCAAACGTCAAGGGTTGTTTAGTTATTCGTAAACAATTTTAGCCCTTTTTATTTTATGTGGATATATTACGCCCCCTAATCTTTTATATCAGGTCAATATACCCCTCAATGTCGTGACAAACTTAACTTTTCTATTTAAAAATAATGTGCGTTGAAAAATTGTATATAAGTACTGAATTTTCTCTTAATATTTTCACGTGTAAATGCAGGACTTACACAGTTGGTGTCTAATTTAAATTAATATGGGCAGATTTGTTGCAGAATATTTGGGTAATTTGGGGATCGCATTAATCAGTCCAACTTTGGGTTCAGCTATGAGTAGTCTCACCCTGCTGCTACTTTCGTTCTTGTTATTCTCTTCAGGTTCTTTTTCTTGCTGCTACTTTCATTTTTGCTTAATGTTTCCTGATTAAAACAGATTCACAGTGTTTATCAATTTATGACTGTTTATTTGCAGCATATATTAGGGAGAATTTAAATGTTATATTCCGATAAATAGTATTTATTGCGTATAGGATTGAAATCAAGTGAACATCAGGCTTCAATTTCCATGCATCAAAAATTTGTTCTATGATTAGACAATTCACGAACGATATGATGCTGCATGAAACATTGTAGAACAAGACCAACACCGTTTATGCCGTATATTCCTTTATAACTTTGGCCTGCACCGATGAAACAAAATTACAGAGGGTGCAATTTGTAAAATAGAAACAAACGTATAAATTTGGTAAATAAATATATATGAATTTCTAATTTTGAAAGATACATGATCAGGCTTTTTCTGCAATTAAACTAAACTTAAAGGGTATGTTTTGTAATTAACCCTTTGTATGAATTCTGGTGCACATACCCAATATTTATAATATTTTTAGAGTATGTTTGTAAAAGAATTTAAAAATCCATAATATTTATTTATATATTATTATATATGTATATCTTTAATATTAAATGGATGGACAATTTAAATATATTTATGTATATGTTATTATAATATTTCTTGATTAGTAAATTTGAGTGTCATCTATCATATATAGTTAACCTGCTTCATGTATCCTCCTCAAAACTGAGCCGGATTTCATAAAGGATCAATGCTGTTATAAGATTTTTGGTTTAAACTGAGCCAGATTTCATAAAGGATCAATGTTTGTTCAGGTCCAATGCAATGAAGAAGCTAAACTGATGAAGCTATTTCCTGAAATAATAAGGTCACTTTACGATCAGGATGTTCTTGCTGAAGATACATTCTTCACTGGTTCCGCAAAGGAACAAATCTCAAGGGCAGGTATGATATCCTACTCTCTCTCTCAACTTCATGCTCGTAGCTCGATCGACTTGTTATATATTGTTGCTATCATTCATGGGTTTCTTTGATCCTTGTTTTTTTTTTGTTTCCTTTTAAAATCTCAACATGGTGCTTTTAAAATATGAATATGGTAGTTGTGAATCATTGTTGATTTTTTTTTATTTGTTATATTCTACCGTTCTTTTTGTGGTGCAAGTGTAACTAGGTGTCATTTAAAATTATTCTACGTTACTTTCTATTAATACTCGAGCAATCAGTTTATCTATGCTATTCATATTTCAAGAATGGGGGGCCATAGTAAAATTTTCTTTCTTGCTTTTTGAATAATTTTAGATTTATGTTGGAATATGTTGATATGCCTTGAATCTCTCGCTTCGGCAAGTTGTACGGGGGTCTTGCTATATATAGTTTTGGGGCATTAAGCCCAATTTGGTGTATTCTCTCAATACTATATATATGGTCTTTGAGATCAGAAATCTGTAACCCTAATCAGTTAATAAAATCCGTTCTTCTCTCTGCTCGTGGACGTAGCCAATTTGGTGAACCACGTAAATCTGTGTCTTCTTTACTTTTCTATTTATTGTTTTATAATCATATTCATTCATAACATAATATTTCTATGTTTTGTTTTTGTTGGGATTTACATTCTTTATTTTTTGTTGGAAAATTGTAAGATTGAATTTACTACAGGCACTAGCAAAAGATGCAACTTTCAAGCTTCCCTTTTCTTTTCTTTTCTCCTAATATAATTCAGGGCTATCAATCTTTTTTTGGAATATGGATCAACTTTCAGGGACTTTCATTGAGGAGCTGCTAAAGAAGCAAGAAATGTCGAAGCTCATGACGTCGTCCATGGCTGAAATCATGGAGGCCGATCGGAAGCAGAGGCAGAGGTCCCACTCCATCTCGCCGCAGCGGGTGCCGCACCGTCGAATCGATGGCGGAGATGGCGACATAGAAAAAAGGTTTCATGTCCTTCCGCCATGCCTTGCCGCTGCAGAGAGAGAGAGTCGTAACAGAAACATGTGGAGGGGCGGCGGAGGAGGAGGAGTTAAGTTTACCGATAAACAGTATTAGAACATATTGCAGTCAATGGGGCAGTCGATGCATATATTTGATTTGAATTATCGGGTAATTCGTTCTGACAACACTCTTCTAGTTATATAAACTTAGTGCAAATAAATTTATATTATTATTTTTCTACCGTCATTAAATTTTAAGAAATTGAGTGTTTTTTTTAATTTTATTTTGATCTGTCCTTTTTGTGTTACTTCGGTGTTTAGGCATGCCATTTATAGGTTTACCTGAAATCAATTTCACTTCAACAGTATGTCTTTATTGCATTATTTTATGAACATTTGGCTTCAATAGTTGTCTGTTCTCATTTATGTTTGTCTGAACTTGCATTATAATAACTACTAATACGGCCTAGGCCTTCATATTAGCTGGAATTTTAGTAAATTGTATTCTCAATGTATTAATTCGAAATGATCTTTCCATCTTATTTGCTTCAGGTTGTACTTTGCTTGGACTAGAAGAAGGAAATGAATGTGTCCTTGTTGGAACCCTTTTAAGGACATGAAGCTCAAACCTACAACACTCGATGAGTATTCAAAGGAGGTATATGTGTGCGTGTTATTTATTGCTAATTTTAATATTGAATTCTCCATTTTGATTCTATTAGCTTAAATGTATGGCATATAGAGGTCAACAACCCCACTTGTGAAACCCCACAATTTTATACACTCGGACGATTATCTAGTTTTGGAAGATGAGAGTGGAAGAGTTAAACTTTGTAGTTCCATACCAATGCCTTCTGTATATGTAATAGGTATAAGAGTTCGAAGCATTTAATTTATTTTTATCTATTTCATTTACTTTTAAGGCTGTTTTTACCCTATTYACAATGGTCAGGCTGAAATATTTCACCAGGGGATTTAACTCAATTATCCCAATTTGTACCAACTTAAAATGCCCCAAAATCTTTGATTCCAATTTCAAAGATTTTCATTAAAAGCAAGTGGGAATTTTGTTTGCAAATCTTGATTGACCTTTGTATGATAGAGGCACACTCCTGTCGAAATCCACTAACCGTTAGACAGGTCCCTTAAAACTAAATCTTAAATTTATTATTATTATTATTATTATTATTATTGTTATTATTTTAAAGTACCCAAAAAAGAAAAGAAAAGAAAACCCATAAAAAAACTAAACTAAATAAAGTTTCCTAAAAAAGAAAAAAAAAAGAAAACCTAGAAAAACCTTTAAAAAAAGTAAATAAAAAACATCCTAAAAACTAAACAGAAAAACTGAGAAACTAAAATGTGATCTATGCTTAACAAAATGTACTCCGTTAGGCATTTTGTCATATTTTTTTTGTCTTTATGATATGCTCGCAGGCATACTCGTTGCATTGTATGGAAAAGAAACTGAGGCCGGAGGTTTTATGGTCGAGGATATTATACGTGATAGTCTTCGCATCATCACTCAGGAACATGTAAGTTGCAGCTTGGTACTTGGTGAAAACAAAAAAACTGCGGTTTTGGGATCGTGCACATAAATAGAATCTATGTTAGTTTTTTTGTACATAATTAATAGATGAAAAATCTTTTAATGATTCTGGCCTTATGTTATGTAAGGAGGTGTTGCAACTTGACACCGTATCATATCGTGTCGTGTTTTCTTTGATAAAGAATGTAACTTCTAGTTCACTTTTTTTGGCTACTTGTGTTGTTTGTATTGATATCTTTTGGTGATTGTGTATTATTGTGATTAATGACATGTGTTGTTTGATATTGGGATTATATAAATGACATGTGTTTTGTGATTTAAATAGGTAATAAAATTGTAATATATGAGCAGGCTTGGAAAATTGAATCTGGAATGGAGTTCCAAAACTGTAAAAATCTAGAACGGATATCAAAAATCCGTTCTAGAAAACAAACACTCTAGAACGTTTATTTTTAAGACGTTCTGGAAAGTATACTTTCTAGAATGTCTGTTTTTTAAGATGTTATGGAAAATATACTTTCTAGAACGTCTGTTTTGAAGACGTTCTGGAAAAAAAACTTTCTAGAACGTTTGTTTCTTAAGACGTTCTGGAAAGTATACTTTCTAGAACGTCTATTTTTAAGCGCTCTGGAAAGTATACTTTTTAGAACGTCTCTTTGTGGAGACGTTCCGGAAAATATACTTTCTAGAATGTCCGTTTCAGAAGACGTTCTAGAAAGTTATTTCCCAAAACGAGGAAGCGGTAAAAATAACTTTCTAGAACGACTGGATTTTTTTCTAGAACGTCTCAGATAACCGTTCTAGAAAATCCGACATTCTAGAACACCTCAGCAGGGCATTCTAGATTGTCAGACTTTCTAGAACAATTTCATACAGAACGCCTCAGCAGGGCGTTCTGGATTTGCAGAAATAGAGTGTTCTAGAAAGCTATTTCTGCACTAGTGGATTGATGAAATTTGTGTTGGAATAAGGTGACCAACAAGCCAACTTGTGGCTGTGGTCTGACTATTCTCTAGTAATACAATCGTTTATTATTCGAAATAATATCTATTATACATATTGGCATTCCATATCTTTTGTCCCATGCTAGTTGCATAGGTATGGTTCTGATGAAGTTACTTTATTACGGTGGACTGGTCTAGCAGAACCGTGAGATAATCCAGTACGTAATGTAACTCGTCGAACTTGTTCCTAGTCAAAGGGTTACGCTATAATGAGGATACAGGCCTTTCCCATTAACATTAGTACTTAGTGTATGTGGACCGCGTCTCATCGGTCACGGTGTCTGGACATCGACATACATAAGTAGGTGCTCATAAGATGAGTTCACTGAAC
>BMAC01000688.1:340707-358461 GCA_014905375.1 Phtheirospermum japonicum | reverse complement strand
AGATGAGTTCACTGAACTCCCTCACCTAGAAATCTCTAAGTGGTTCCAATTAAAACATTGTTTGAATTAATTGATTATAAAATTGGGTCGTCGTCAATTTGAATACGATTAAAATTCCTTTAATTAAAAAATTTTTGTTTTCTGCTGCGCGACGGTACCCTCGATTCTCAACAATTTGTTGGCTAGATCTTATGGGTCTAAAGCCTAGACTCGTTTAGAACTATCAATTGGGTTTTCCCAAGAGGTCGTGGAGACGATTCGAAGCTTTGGAACCCTTGTTTTCTTAATTCTTTTCAAAGCTTTTGATTTTATTGTTCGACGTTCAATTCAACGTCTTGATTCTAAGTGTTTAAATTAGTTTTTCTTTCTTACTTTATTATTCTTGAAAACAAACACAAACGAACTTCCGAATCTAGTATTCCTCGAGAGATCGACTCGGTATGAACTTGCCAACTTACAAGTGATCTCGTACTCTTGCGGGTGAACTTTTTAAGTTTGACAATCTTAAATAAAAATAGGTGCACAAAAGTTCGAATCAAAATTTTGGCGCCGTTGCCAGGGAGGGCTAAAGGTTGTGATTTTTGTGTTTGCTCTTCGTGACCTCTATTTATATTTTTATTTGTTTCGTTTATCTTTAATATTTGATTGTGATTTCTCTTTTTGTTTATTTTTATTAATTTCCACCGGTACGTTTAATCTTGTGCATTGAGTGTTGTGTATGCAAGGTACATCTCTTGAAGCCTAGGTTGAACGACCGAAAAAAAATAATAAAATAAAAAAAATAAAAAAAGAGAATGTCTCACTATCGAGGGTATGCATCGTATGAAAATGGTGCACCACTGTCCGATTGGCGTTGTGCCATTCGATCGGCCATTCCATTGAGCCCCGCGATGCTGGATTACGATCCTGACGATTACGACCTAGAGCACCTCTCGATTTTTCATGGGCTCACGAGCGAAGATTAGTTGAAATTCATCCAAGAGATCAAGTGAGGATGCGACTCTTCCCTTTCACACTAAAGGCCCCCGATTCCTTGTCAACGTGGGAAGATGTGTACGATTGGCTCTTGAGAAGGTTCTACTCACCTAGACAAGCAAATGACAAGAGGCTCGCGGAATTGTCCAAAGAGATGGCGACTCTAGAAACTGAGTTAGCAAGTTATAAAAGGGCCAATGAAGTACGTAACCGTTGTGGAGCACATGGGCATTGGGCGAATGCATGCACATTGATATTTTACGAAGAGCCACAAGAGGAAGTTATCGCCATCCAGAATTATCCGAGCTTACACTCTTATGCCCCTCCCGACTCAATTCCTTCCTACCCGAGGTATGAATCCAAACGATAAATTTTTGGTGAGGCAGCAAGATCAAGAAGCCGAGACCATTCATCGGCAGGACAAACATGCGCAATTCATGAAGCACATGGATATGATGTTGAGTCAAATTGAGGCTTGTTTATCAAAGAGGTCTGATGAGAGAAATAAACTTCCAAGTCAACCAGAGTTGCCGATTCTTGATGTGATTGAGCCCGCCTTAAATGTTGAAAATTCAAGCTTGAAAGATCATTTGGGAGATATGTGTGAGGAGAAAGTTATAGAGGATTTTGTTGTGATCACTCCTCTTGTGCTTTGCGATGAAGTGTTTGATAATAATGTTGAGGTGCTGCTGTTGGAGAGCTCGGAGGATGTTGAAGATTCGAGCCTACTCGAGCTCAGTGTGAATGGAGGATTCAAGGTGACGGTTTTCGAGAAGGATGAGATAGACGAGCATCTTATTATGCCACTCGAAGCGTTGACTGAAATTGAGACTGAGATGGTGGTAGAGGCGATCGAGAAGAATACTGACCCGCCTCCCCTATGCCCGGAAATGACATTAAATATTTTTCAAAACATCGAGGGTGATATTAACAAAATGGTGGAGTTTGAGGTGTTCGAGGGATTTGCCGTTTATTCGATGGATTTCTTAACTCTTCCCGAGGTTGATGTTCGCCCTGTGCCACAATTGATTTTAAATGTGTTTGTAATGATCGACTACTCGCTTTTTCGACCTCCAAAGTGAGTTGAAGTTCTTATTTCTCTACGACTTGCTTACCATGCCCGCCTTGATGATTTTAATCGCCCACTCTTACTCTTGTAGAACACTAAGACGTGGCACGATCGTCACTTATTTCTGGGTCCAGGATAACATCGTTCGTGGAGGGCGTCCAACTTTTGATGTTAAACAAGCACTTCTTGGGAGGCAACCCAAGTATTTGTTTTCTTTTCCCTTAACTTTTATTTTGATTTTTATTTCTTCTCTTTTCTATATATTTTTAGTTGCGTTTGAGTTATTTGCTGTGGTGCATTGATGCGTGGGTTGATGTGCAGAAAACGAGTAGAACTTACCAAATTTGAAAACCTAATGGTATGTTAGCGGTAGCTCTTACCGTTAACCTTACCGCTAGCTGGCAACAGAGAGCTCTAACGATCAACTTAGCATTGGCCAAGTGTTATTACCACCGTAACCACTAATAGAAAGCTTTAACGGTAACCTAATGGTAGCTGCTACCGCTAGAGCTACCGTTAGCAATATAAAAAATATTATTATTATTATTAATTATTTTGTTTTGTTAGCTTGTTTAATTTTATATGCTTTTTTGTCGAGATATTTTCGATCACGCGATTCGAGATGAATGGATGATTGCACAATGCTATTTGAAGTAACTTGACTATTTAATTTTCGGGGACGCTTTCTTACTCCTTTCCTCTTTTGATTTGCTTATATATATATATATATATATATATATGGCACTCAGGAGATTGCCAGATTTTTAGAGGGGGGAGTATGATTTTTGTTTTATAAATGTGCAATTTAAATTCGTGATTTGTAGTAGCTAGTATTTGAATGTGATTGATCGATATTTCCGTGCTTGATTGTGTTTGTCTGGCTTGTCTGTCAAAGTTGACTATGTGTGATTTGAGTTTTTTGTCTTTGAGCATGTATAAGTGCATAAGATTTTTCAAAACTATTATTTATATATATTGTAAAATGGTACTTGGACGCAAGTGATTTTGCAAAAACCTAAAAAGCAGCGTCAATTCAAAACTTTTCGTGCAAAAGCCATTGAGTAGCCTGAGTGTTTATCATCTTTGTATGTACTTGAGTGGGTTTTATGTTGAGATCTCTTTGAAATCGCTGGGTGTAGTTAGCTTTGAACATGATGTTAAGGCACAGAAAATACCCTTATTCCGGCCATATCCATATATATTAGCCACTATAAATTTCGAATGAGCCAATCATAGCCAAATATCCATTTTCTATAGCCATGAGTGTTTTTGAGTCGACTTTTACGTCATTAAATTTCAAATACTGTTATTTATATGCTTGTTATAAAGTCTTCTTGGAATAATTGATCATCAAAACAACCCCCCAACTTGTATGATGAATTGTTTTGATGATTGTGTTGAGTTTGTGATGAAGAGATTGATGAAATTTGTTGGCTAGATCTTATGGGTCTAGAGCCTAGATTCGTTTAGAACCATCAATTATGTTTTCCCAAGAGGTCGTGGAGACGATTCGAAGCTTTAGAACCCTTTTCTTTTTTAATTCTTTTCAAAGCTTTTGATTTTATTGTTCAACGTTCAATTCAACTTCTTGATTTTAAGTGTTTAGATTAGTTTTCTTTGTTATTTTCTTATTTGTGAAAACAAACACAAAACGAACCTCCAAATATAGTCTTCCTCAAGAGATCGACTCGGTATCAACTTGCCAACCTACAAATGATCTCATACTCTTGCGGGCGAAATTTTTAAGCTTGACAATCTTACATAAAATAGTTGCACAAAAGTTTGAATCACTAGGCTATTGGTCGGTAGCCAAGTCGATAACGACTCAGGAGCATTAGAAAATGTTACAATCTTTAATTTAAAGGTCGGGATTGGAATTTGGCTATAAAAAGGCGGCAGGAAGAGGTCTAGATACATTAGACAAGGAGGAGCTTAACACAAAACATCATCTTTTCATCCCCTATCATCCACCATATTTTAGTTTTGATTCTCTTTTCATAAGAATCATAGAGCTTAAGAGTGAGAAACAACTGGAATCATGGATCACTACAAAAAGAAATGCAGAATACCAAGTGAATAATCCCTTGGAAATGGCAAAAAAAAATCTCTTGGTATTCAACTTGCTAAGGGAGAAACCGAGGGATTAATCCCCGGGATAGGGAATTGAATTCCCTTAGTTTATTTACAAAATATAAATATTATGAGTAAATAAGTTCCCTCAAGTTTTTTTAATTTAATATTTAATCTTACTTTTATCAATCCCCGGGGCCATCCCGCCCAGCCCACAATCCATGGACATTTTATCTCCTGTGAAAATTGAACTCTTGACCTCAAGGGTGAAGGAGTAGTGGCCTAACCACTAGGCCATGATCCAAACTTTTGTGCACCCCTTTTTAATAAATTAATTTGAAAGCACGTAAGTTTGCTCGCAAGAGTACGAGGTACTTGTAGGGTGATAAGTTTGACTCGAGTCGTATCTCTCGAGCAAACAACTGTTCGGTCTTTCAGATGTTTTTCTCAATTTACGAACTAAAGTAAAATACATGTACAATTGGGGTTTTAAAAGAAATTGAGTTGATCATTATAACTAAATCAATAATTAAACTAAAGCTATTTAAACTAATTATTCTAACTAAATTATCAACTACGAGCAATAATTAAACTACTTGAACTCAAAAACTAAGAATTAATAGCAACGAATCTAAAGCATAAATATAATAACTTCCCTTAAGACATCGCATCATACAAATCTAAGAACGAATAACTAAGCATAAATCAAGATACATAAATAAACTAGATTAAACCAATATCCAATATCAAGCATAAAACGATTAAGCTAAGTAAACTAGTTCTAGCATTAACTAAGAAATTAACTAAGCAATTAACTAAGAAATTAACTACGAAATTAACTAAGAGTTTAGAGTACTTATTGGAACTAATGATAGCAGTAAAAAGCTCCAGCTATTTCGGAGTTTGAACGTTGATCTTGGGCAAAGATTGAATCCCGAACTCGTATTCGATGTTTTGGATGTAATGTGCTTCGATCCTTGATCTCCGTCTTCAAATCTCGTTATGAGATGATGGATTATTGTTATTGGAAGCTATGGAACCCTAGGTAGTCATGTGTCTCTGTGTCTCAGTGTCTCCCTCTCAAAAAAATCCAAAATATAGAGGGTTTATATAGATATTGCAGGTCTTGGCGCACAAGAAACCCTAAAATCCGAATTCTGGGCCGTCGCGTCGACGGTGCGTCGACTGACGCGCGCTGGTGCTCGGCGTCGTTGCTGCCTGGGTGTGCGCATCGACTGGGCGGGTGCGTCGACTGATGCGGGCTTGCATCAACGCTTCATAACGTAGCGTCGACCTTGCGTCGACTGACGCCCCTTCAATCGATGCTTCAGAATGTTGCGTCGACATTGCGTCGACTGACGCCCTTTCAATCGACGCTTCAGAATATAGCGTCGGCAGTGCGTCGGCCTTGCGTCGACTGACGCGGATCATGGCTCGCGTCGACGGAGCGCCGACGCTCGCGTCAGTCAACGCGACAGAGCGTCTGTCTCCGTTTCTCGATCTTTTGATACTCGTTTTACGGAAAGCCCGTTCTCCTATTCTTGAACATCGAACTTCATCTATTACGCGCTGAACTCTTCCGGTTACTTAGCTGTAAGGTGAAAACAACAAAATATCACCTATTTGCATCAATTACGATCAAAATGCGGTAAAATAAGCTGGAATTATAAAAATACGGAATTAATTTTAAATCATCCAACTTATACCAAAAACAAATAGAAAAACGAACTAAAAAGCTAATAAAAATAAGGACAAATCTACTCTAATCAACTACCCCACGCTTAATTGGTTTGTTCGTCCTCGAATAAACGATAAATTCAAATTATAACTAGAATGAAAATAAGTTCAAGTAGTGAGTCGTGCTATGCTACATACATAATTTTGAAAATATAGGTACAAGTCACGCAACGTCAATTACTCGATCATTATTACATTATCGCTTCAAAATAGAATCATTCGTCCTCACTAAGGATAATATATATAAGTACGCTCAAAAGCACTCAAGTATTTTTTGCATGGGACGTGTATACACTCATCATGCAATTACATGCACAATAAATAAGCACCGAAAATCAATCTCTCTTCAATCGCAAATTAAGTGTGCTGTCTAAACTAAGAATCGGAAAAGGTCTTTTCGGGTTGTAATGTAAGGCTCTTTGGACGGGTATGGAATATATAAGTCGTGTGGCTAAATAACTCACCCAACCTAATCTAATCAAGGAGCAAATTGCTTCACCTCGTACAAAAGAAAAACCTCACTAAACACTCATAACGTAGCCTTTTAAATAGTCTATTCCTCAACTCAAAAATCGTAAACCGACTGAAAGCTCAAACCACTTAAGCACAATTGAAGCTTATCGCATGCTTGTTACACAACTCTTTGCCTTTTAAACATAAGGCTTCATAAAATAAAATAAACAATAAAATTCAAGCCTTTATAAGCGCGTAGGCAATGACTAACATAATTCAACTTGACTCACCATCCTTCTTTTTCTTTTCTTTTTTATATCCCCTTTATTCTTTTTATGGGGTTCTTTTTTTTTTTTTTTTTAGATGGTGGTCCTTAATTTACAAAATAATAAATTCCTAATAAAAATTTCCAAGACTTAAATAACCAATAAAAATACGAACTCCTACCCCACGCTTTTAATGGGTTGTAGGGGTCGTCTCAAAAAATCACTCATGGCTATAGGCATGGATTATTTGGCTATGATTGGCTCATTCGCAATTTATAGTGGCTAAAAATATATGGATATGGCCCGAATAGGGTTTTATATGAGCCTTAACTTCATTTTCAAAGTCGACTACACACAACGGTTTCAAAGAGATATCAAGACTGAAACTTATTCAAGCACATGCAAAGATGATAATCACTCAGGCTACTCACTGGCTTTTTGCATGAAAAAGTTTTGAAATGACGCTGCTTTTTAGGTTTTGTGAAATCAATTGCGTCCAAGTACCATTTTACAATATATATAGATAATAATTTTTTTAAAATTTATGCACTTATGCACGCTCAAAGATGAAAACAAATAATCATACATAGTCAACTTCGACAGGCAAGCCATACAAACACAATTATCGCGCAGGAATAGCAATTAATCGCATTTAAGCATATAATTATTACAGGCCAAGATAAATAAAATTACACAATTCATCAATACAAATCACACTCGACCACCCCCCTCTATAAAAATCCCGGCAATCTCCACAAATACATCAAAATCAAAAAGAGGAAGGAAAAAGAAAACATCCCTGAAATAATAGTAGTTGAGCCGCTATTCGTCGATTTGTGCAATTTGGCCTTGCTTCAACGTGCGCGATATGAATTACCCTAAAAGAAAAATAAAACAAGCAAAACAACAATATTTTTGGATTTTTTATATTTTTTATTTTTTTAAATAAAGCATGAATAATAATAAAGAAACAAGATTAGAACTCGCGGGAATCATCATCCTCGGGGTTCTCGTCGACGTCCATGCTAGGTGTGGGGTATGCCACCTCAAATCATTCCTCGAGCTTCGAAATGCGAGCTCGCATATTCTTCAAACTCCGACGGTTTTGGTCGTGGTTCGCATCAATCTTCTCGTCGATGATTTGGAGCTTATCGAACATCTTCAATTGAAATGCTCGGTTGTCCTCGAAAAACTGCTCCCAGTCAGGGCTCGGGCCCGAAGTAGAACGGCGGGCTTGCTCCATATCCGCGTCGCCATCGTCGTCGTCAATATGCGGTTGAGACGACGAACCTCCTCTAGTCGAAGACCTCACTCGGGGTGCCGGTGCACGTGCAAGAGGTAATGAAGTGGTCCCGAGTGGGCTAAGTCCGCTCTTGGCCGGATTGAACCCGAAGTGACGGGCGAGGCCGGTAATGTATGGCGCAAATGAGAGAAGTGGCGACTTGCTTCCCGGAGTCCCCTTAGTGATGTTGTATAGTCCTTGCAAAATTAACGGGTACAACCGGACTTGACGACCATCAACGAGGCATTGTAGAACATAAAGCTCGAATTTAGTCGCGTAATTTGCCTCGTTCTTGCATAAAATGATGTGCCCGAGGATCTTGTAGGCAACGTAAAGGGCGTCGTCTTGAATTTTCGAGCAAGGAAAACGCTTGCAATCGCCCGTAATTCCCCCGGTGATCATCCCCCCAAAAGAGGCTAAATCGAAGCCTTGAACTCCAACCGGGTGGTCACCTACGGTCGGGAAACCAAAAATGTTGTCAAAAATCTCCTCGTCCAACAATCTACGGTCGGAGATTTTTGGGGAATTTTGTCGAACATTTGGCGTGCGTGTTCAACCAACTAAGAACTTGAGTAATTCTAGCACTAAAAACTTCCCAACACAACCAACAACAATAATAATATGATCCCAAGATAGTTTCAAGGGAAGTACCTCATTGATTTTCTGTAGAAATGACCAAATTGCCCGAATTTGGAAGATTGCCCCAAAACCCTACGTAGCTTGATTGGAGAATTGTTTGTATGTTAGATGGTAGTTTTGAGTTTCCGGGCAATGTGTTGAATTTCTGGGTTGTAAGTGTTGGGGGAAAATAAAGAGAAAGAAAAACGTTTGAAAACAAGAAGGAAGAAGTTTTGAAAAACAAGAAGAAGTTAGAAGTAGAAAAGTGGGAGAAAGGAAAAAAGAAAACTGTTTTAAAGCAGTTTTTCTGGGCTTTCCGCGGGTCAAAACGGTTACGGGTCGGGTCGGTTGGGTCAAAACCCGATTTTCAAGCATTTCTGGGCTAGTCCGGGTTTCACGTCGATGCTGCGTCGACTGACACGAGCCCTATTGACGCGACAGAGATTGATTCTAGGCAGCTGCATTGATGCCGCGTCGACTGACGCGAGCAATCTCGGCGTCGACGCGGGCAGAATCTTGGGCGACTCTTTCTTCGCTCGTTCGATCAACTCTCCTCGTCCGAGTTCTTCCATCTGTTCTAAAAAGATAAAAACCAAAAGAAAACAATAAATAAAATAAAAATAAAATATAAAAGGATACATAATGCTGGGGTTGCCTCCCGAGAAGCGCAATTTTTAACGTCGCTTGCTCGACGCTAGTTTGCTCGTTTAATTCCAAACGTACGGTGGATCTCCAAACTCCACCTTCTTGTTAACTCCAGTCTCCTTTCATTTGTCATAATAAGGATTCAACCTATGCTTGTGAACTTGAATGGATGAATTTCTGACCTCATCATATAACGTGGCTACGCTATACTCGTCCAATTCTTTTATCGAGAACGGTCCGCTCCATGCAGCTTCGAAGTCAGCTGGGTCATATTTACGCTCATGATTATATAACACTAATTCTCCAACCTCAAACTGCTAGTTTTTAACTTCCTTCGTGCGAACCTCTTTTGATGTCTTCTTCTCCCTCGCCCAATCGTAGAAATATGCCTCGCCCTTGTTCTTTTTGCATGAAAATTTAAATTTTTTGTTAGGGTCGAGGGAATCGTGACTTGGGCGACTTATTGGTGGTTTATGCGGTCGCTCCACATCGAAATCCTCTTCAAATTCTTCTACGATATCGCGCATGTCAATGCCTAGTAACTCGATTAAGTCTTCTCCACTTAAGTGCATATGCTCCTCAAACTCGTCATACTCCTTGCTAGAATCAATTCGTGTGTCCCCTTCCTCGATAGGAAATCCGGCGTCGTCCCCGTCGCTCGATATAGTTAAATTTGCGACCTCTCGTAACTCATTTACGCATGATGTAACGGGATCAACGAATGAATCATCCTCTTGCATGACAGGGGAGGGAGTGTTCTGAATATATCTTAAACAAAACGTCAGTATTTTGCCCAAAACAGTCATGGTCATCCTCCTTTTGTGAACATCGATTAGCGTATGGGAAGTAGACATAAACGGGAGTCCCAGTAAAATGGTATGCTCAGTGCTTTCAGTCGGTACCTCGCCAACGTCCATAACTACAAAATCAACCGGAATTATGAGCTCTCCAACTTGTACTAAAACATCTTCAACTACTCCCAAGGGTCGTCGGGTTGAGCGATCGGCCAATTGTAGGCGCATGGTTGTCGGCTTTAGTGGTCCAAGATCAAATGCTTGATAAAGTGAATATGGCAATAAATTTATTCCTGCTCCAAGATCTAACATTCCTATTGCCTTTTGTCCATTGGCCAACAAAATAGTGATGCAGAAACTTCCAGGATTGCATTCCTTGGGAGTTAATGGCTTCTTAAAAACCGCGCTAACCACCTTTGGTAATGGTACGTATTGATTCGTCGCCAGACGTCTCTCTCTCGAAGCAAGTTCCTTAAAGAATTTTACGTAGGCGGGCATTGTTTTGATTACCTCCAACAGTGGTAGATTGATATTGACGTTCTTCAAGAGGTTGTATAGCTCCATGAACCTCTTGTTCTCTTTCGTCGGACGCAACCGGCTCGGAAAAGGAACAACATCCTTAATTTGCGTCGTTGATTTCTTCGGCAGTGATGGTTCGTCTTTGCCAAGGGTGTTGTTCGGAATCGTCCCTTGAATGGAACCAGGCACGTATCTATTGGTGGATTTATGTATCTTGTCTACTGGTTTAGGAACTATTTCCTCATCCTTGTCCACTATGCCATTGTCGATCTTCTTCCCACTGCGAAGGACATGAACCGCCGACGCTTGCTCTGTTTGACTTGGTAGCTTGTACTTCTCCTTGTTCGACCTCGCAATGTCAGTTGCTAGCTGTCCCATAGTTCTTTCCATCCTTTCCATGTTTTTAGCTAGATCATGCACAACCGGAAAGATGGTCAATTCCGTTCACCTTCTTCGAGAGTTTATCAATCTTTGCGTTCACCTTTGTAAGTCCCTCTCTATTGCTGATCGTCTCGGCCACTTGATTTTGCTGCCAAACCAACAGCTGATCATTTGGTTGAGTCGCCTTAGACGCCTGCCCTTGTGTTATAAAATTATTTTGAGGTGGTGGCACTGTTGCTTGAGCATATTGTGGTGGGGGAAATTGCGGATCAGGTGGCATATAATTTGGATTCCCAGGGCCCCACTTGAAGAGAGGATTATCACGTTGTGGTGTGTACTTCTTTTGATTCGAATAATTTTGGATCGCGTTAACCTCCTCTTGCTGCTCAATGTTGTTTGGACACACATCCGCTGAATGCTGTGGGGATCCACATTGGTTACATGTTACGGCCATCCTTTGTGCAGTGGCCTTGCTAGCTCGCTCGGCTTTCCAAGCAGCTAATTTCTCGTCAAATATCTCTGCACACTTTGCCTTGACCAACTTGCCATCATCTAAATCAGGATCGAGGATGGGAATTTCGTTAACTCTCATTTTATGAGGCCGAGAGTTAGTTTCTTTAGATTTTTCGCTCTGCTTCTCCAACACCCGTCTCACCTCGGTGGCTGTCAAATCTCCAAAATCTCCTCCCGCTGCTATCTCTACTTCTCGTTTCCCATGGTCCAATAATCCATCGAAGAAAAACTGGTTAGTCATCTCCGGAGAATAGTTATGGTGGGGCAAGCTTGCAAAAGCGTCTTGTAACGCTCCCACGTTTCATGAAATAGCTCTCCATCCAACTATTCAAAGGTAGCAATTTTCCGCCGAAGATGCCCAGTAGTTTGGGCCGAATAGTATTGATTTAAAATTTCTCACTGATCATATCCCAGTCAGTCAACGAACCAGGCTCTAGGGATATTAGCCATGACTTTGCCTTGTCTTTCATGCTATATGGGAAACAAATCATTTGTACTTCCTCTTGGTGAAGGCCATGAACCACAAATCTTCCAACTTCATCTACAAAATAATTCAAAAATGCCAAAGGGTCTTCATGAGCACTTCCGTGGAAAGTCGGGAGTAAATTAAGTTTGTGCGGTTTGATCTCCACTTATCTTGCCATAGGTCCAAGAACAATAGAGGACCTAAAGGGTACAACCTTTGGACGCGCCAAATCGCGCTGCCTAGGTGCTCGATCTCCCCTTGGTTCCCTAACTCGGTCATTTACTGTCTCGTAGTGATCGTTATATGCGTAATGGTTCTCGCGCTTGTATCTTCTTCCGAAATTGTTTTGCTCGTAACCATGATCTTTATTCTCCAACCACTCGTTCACGTGCCTTTGATTGTTAACATAAGCGTTTCGTTGCAAAACATCCTCATTCCTAAATGCCACATTCTCGATGTTGTGTTGACGCATGACATTGTTGTTCATCTCTTCGTTTTGCTTCATATTTGCCATGTTGGGTTGGTGATTGACTATGTTGTGTTGCTGGTTAACTCCTTCATTTCTCCCCTCGTCTCGTCTCACGTTCTCCATGTGTTGCTGACAATTAGCCCAATTGGCTCGGGGTTGTGGTTGTCCATGCGAAATGATTGGTTCACTACCATATCCATTTCGAATGGGGCGTGGTGGTGATATCGGTGGTGAATCGCCATTTCGAACCGAATGTGCTCCTAACATAATGTCGGGAGCTTGATCGCAAGCAAAATTAGTTGCTGTCAAGGAATTGTCCTCGGGAATAAAAACGGGTCTTGGTCTTGGCGGATTTGAACGGTGAATGTTGTCAATGAATGGTGCAAGTTCGCGTTGAAGTGATCGCCTTCCTTGCATAAACTCAACAACACGTCAACGTATAGAATGGCAAAAACCAAATGCGAAAGTAAAAATAAACTAATAAGTTAAAAAGAAAATAAAACGAAAAACATCTTTAAATTCCTACTCGTTGCTTCCCCGGCAACGGCGCCAAATTTTTGATCCAAACTTTTGTGCACTGTTTCAGCCTAAAAAGTGAACTACCCGAATAATACTTGTAGAAACCAGAGCTTCCTTAACCTACACCACAAGAACAGGTTAGAAAGGACCACCGGTGATTTTCTGGTGTAAACCTCTACGATGCTTAAGTCAGTAAGCGTTTGAGGTATTTTTCAGAAAGAAAGTAGGAATGCTCCCGAGAAATATGACATACCTCTTTCAGCCTTTAGGCTGAGGTATTTATAGTTTTTCCMAGTGGGGACCCCAGCCGGGATCCCAGGAGCACACGCCGCGAATCTCGGGCCGTTATGCAARAAATTWTGACAAGTGGTCCCACTTGTCTCTCCCTGGGGAGTCTGAGAAWCAGGTCTTCCTCCATTCCGCGTTATCTTAGCTCTGAGATTTCAGCAAAATTCGAGGAGCCAGACTTGTAGTCATCCAGCTCTTTTGCCTTTTATGTTCCTGCCTTTRAACGYATCAAATCTTMCTATAGTGAGGATGAGCTCTATTTCTTAGAGGGCTTAGCAAGGTCTGCAACCCAGACCAGGCTAAACGCCAGTCCCCGAAACTTCGGCTCGGCATGATCCTCAGGCTTAGTAATCTCCTCAGGATAGCTACTTTCAGGGGGGGGACACGGGCGATAATCACCTCTCCCTGATATTCCTGACGTCGGCAGGAAGGTTATTTAGATCTTTCTCTAAGACAGAGCTACTCTAGCCCTCTCTTAATGTGTCTAATTACTCTGAGTAAGGGCTACCCCAAACCAGGTCTGGCATACGTATATTGCCCTATCAACTCCTCCCCCCGAACAGTTGGGGTAAATCTATAATATTCTAAGGCTCCTTCTGAAATAAATGAGATCGCTTCGTTTTTATGATTTCTCGTACTGGGAAATCCCGAGATATCCGCCTGCCAAACAGCCCCAATTATTGGCATTAGTGGTGTCGGCCCACATTCCCCAAACGGTTGCCATACCCACACGTCTTTCCAAGTACTATACTCGGTTAGTCAGCGGCACGTGCCTCCTTCCAGGACGATTAGCGCTCCAGCTCACTGCCTAGGGTACTGTTCCTCTGCCCGTATTAAATGCAAGGATCCCATCAAATCCCGCTTTTCCTCGATTTTCGTTTTTAAAAATTATCAACTTCCCTTTGTCCCTCCAAATTTCCTTTTCTACCCTACTTTTCAAATTGTATCTCTCTCAAACTCTTAAGTCCTTTTCCTCATTTATTTTCAAACTCTCTTTCATATTCTCCCAAATCTCCCCTTTTATTTTCCCGACCGTTCCGGCGATTTCTGCGATTCTACTCCACTCGACTTCCTGTAGGTATCTTCAACCAGGTACTCTCTTTACCCTTCCTCAATATTTCAATTATGTCAACTTCTTCTACCGATTCCTCCGGGGAAACTCCCTCTGGTTCCCTGGCAAATTCCACCTCTTCAATAAACATATCTTCATCTGAGTCTCTGCCGATGGTCCCTGTTGAGAGGCCCATAATAGCTCAAGTTCCTCCTTTCCTTGATAACGTACCCTCCATAGTCAGTACTAGCACACTTAGGGATATTCGCGCAACCTTCCCCATCTCCGACCGGTTTTCTTTCACCAGCCCGGCGCCTGACGAGAGGGCCTCAGCGCCTCCCGCCGGTCACCTGACTTTTTATGTAGACCAATTCCACGCAGGGCTGAGCCTGCCCGTCCACCCCTTCATACTGGCCGTATCCCGGTTATACCATATCCCGGTTCAACAATTTTTACCTAACGCTTTTCGTGTCATGGCCGGATTTCACCTTGCAGCCCAATATGCCGGCCTTGTTCCTACAGCCCAACTTTTCTTTTCCTTGTTTCAAGCGAAGAGCTCTTCGGGCTTTTTCTATCTCTCTGGACGAACCGACGTTCATTTTTTAACTGGTCTTCCCTCATCCCATAAGAGCTGGAAGAAGAAGTTCTTCTTCGTCCAAAGCTCAGAGGACTGGGGCTTTCCTACTGAGCCCATTAGCTACCTTCATCCCCAAGTTCGCATATCCCGGAGCGACAGACCATCCCATCAGAGCGAGAAAATCGCTGTCTTGAACCAGACCCCTTTTGATCTATCCAAACTTCTCAAACCCAAAACTCTAAACTTCTTCAACTCCCAACGAGAAAATGGACCTCTGCCTTCCTACATGGGTATATGCCTAACACGGCTCATATTATTCTTCTGGTACTACTTTCATATTTTCTATTTGCCTCATTCTTTTTTCTCTTCTTTTCAGTAACCATGATGCAAGCACTCCTAGAGGCGAAGGCAAAGAAAGCAATAGGGAAAAATCAGAGAAGCCCCCTGGGTGAGCCTACCAGAACTTCCTCTACCCCGGAAGACGTGACCTTTGTGGCAGCTCCTTCCATCCAACCGCGAGAGCGCAACCCTCCAGAGCAGACCTCAGTAATTCCCCTCAGAATTGCTCCGCCAGAGGTGACAAAAAGGAGTACGGGGCAAGGAGAGAGGGCTCTGCCCAAATCAGCAGCCCATACACAGGAAGCCCAACCTCTATCTGACCCTGAGGAGGGGCAACTACAACCTAGGAAGAGGAGGAGGGAAGAAAGGCCTGAAAGCGCCCCTGGAGGGACTCCACAAGTTCCTCCTTATCCCAACCAGACCTTCTTTAACAGGTCGGTGATGAATTGTACCGGCGAGGTGGCCAGGCAATACATGATGGGGCTAGCTCCGACAGCTGATCGTCGTGAGARAGAGAAACTGTRTGATCCTGCTCTYTTGGATTKATARTGTCAAGCAGAYGCGCAGGTAAGGCATCTAADGCTGGTTGTGATTCCAGTCTTTYTTGGGACTTTCACTTATTCCCTTGTCAAATTTCTTTTTATAGGCGGTGGTGCTTAGGGCTACTCTCCTAGCCCGGGCTCGGGGCTCTTTACTCCAGGCAGACCTGAAGAGGGAGATTGAGGGTCTGAAAAAACAGAAGCAAGAGCTACTGTCTAAAAATCACGGTCTTGGCGCTGATCTGGAGCTGCTCAAGGCAGAACTGGTAGGAACCAAGGCTGCTCTGTTGGCTTCGCAGGAGTCCGATGCAAAAAAGCATGCTCAGATAGTCATCCTGGAGCATGAGGCGAAAGAGCTCCAGGAGAAGGTTCAAGTTGCCAGAGCTGAGGGGGAAGCTGACGGAGAGGCGAGGGATCTCACAGAGGGTGAAGCGAAGGGGAGACTTGGATTTTTAAATTCAGATGAAGGTCTTCGTTTGATCCAACTAACCCGAGCGACCACGCGCCAGGCTTTTCTGGAGTCGATGGATTTGTACCGGCTTTTGGTGCCTGAGGCTGAGGCTTATTATCTCCTTGGTGTGGATGCTCATGCCAAGTGGATATCAGAGAATCCTTCTTTACCCTTCGACCGAGAAGCACCTGTCCAGGGTGCATCCGAGCCTACTTCCTTCTCGCAGGTTGCTGAAGGTGACCGGTTGCACATGCTGGATGATCTGTCCTTTGCCGATCATATCCGCCAGACTTTTTGCTCTTCCAGCTCGACCTCTTCTCCTCCCCCCGATCAATCGTTGGGGATGGTTGCCACTAATTCTCCAACCTTCGCGACCTGGGAGATTTGCAAGACTCCACCCAATTTGAGAAGAGCTTTGCTGAGGGATCCCAAACTCCGGAGCAGTCATGAAGAGGTGCTTGAGTAGAGCTTGTGCTTTTCGGGAAGATCTGTCTGCCTTGTCTGTATCAGTTTTAGTTTTATCGAACAGACCTGCATGTTATAGCCTGTGTGGCTGGTCTGTGTGTTATTTGTTTTTCCTGGATGTTGAATTTGTACCCAACTATTTTCTGTTTAATGACAATTAATACTTTCGTCGTGTTGCGACTCTTGAACTTTCTAGGGTTTCCTGAATATCCGGAAACCCTAGTACTTTTTGATTCCTCTCATGTGCCTTTGATTTCAATATATATTCGTATGCATGCTTTTATTCTCATTTCATTATCCATTTGCAACATGTCTTCATCTCCTTCGATCGAAGAACTTAATACGGTGAAGAGAAAGAACATTTCCCTGGTTGTGGAGAAATTCAAGCTCTCCGACCAGCTGGTCTCACTCAAAGAAAAAATCGGCTCTCTTTATCGCCTTTTGGAGAGGAAAAGACAGAAGAAGCATCACTACAAAAGGGAATGGGCCGAACTCCGACAAGTCAACCGGCAGTTGCAAGAAGAGAAGCTCATGTCCTCGCCGAGCGATCTGACCAGTATCGCCGCCGTCTGCACGAGACAATGCGAGAGCTTTGGCGCATTCGCCGAGCCTTAGCCTCCGACCGAAGGTCTTCACCCAGATAGGCGTCTGGGTTTTATCTTTATTTATTTCCTGGTATTTTATTATAATCAAAGTCGCCAACCCTCCGGGGGAAGGTGTGCAACCAGTACCATGTTCTTGGTTAGTAATATATATGAGTTTTTTGCCATTTCACGCGTCAAAGTTTCCTCATAAGATATTTTATCTCGCTGTATGGTCTAGTTGACAATCAGATTAGGTAGACCAGTACATTCGTCCTTGAGCTGTCAATCAGGTCGGGAAAATAGCAGACTTGACTTGATCAGTCTCGACTTTATCGATCAATCCGGTTGGGCGAGATCTAGGACATCCGTCCTTAGCCAATCTTTGCTTTAATCAACAATCAGGTCAGGCAAACTCTGGGACATCTGTCCTTAGCCAAACCTGGCTTATTCTGACAATCAGGTCAGGAAAATTTCAGGACGACCGTCCTTAGCCAATCCTGGCTTGAACTGACAATCAGGTCAGGAAAATTTCAGGACGTRCGTCCTTAGCCAATCCTGGCTTGAACTGACAATCAGGTCAGGAAAATTTCAGGACGTCCGTCCTTTAGCCAATTGTGGCTTGAACTGACAATCAGGTCAGGAAAATTTCAGGACGTCCGTCCTTAGCCAATCCTGGCTTTATCT